>JARJDW010015837.1:0-11990 GCA_030264715.1 Adinopsis sp. GC000173 | reverse complement strand
GATGAAACTAATTTGTAAATGCATGCATATGTAACTATTATCACTTTTAAATCCACCTCTAAATCATTTTTTCTTTGATGATGTTGTATATGGCTAGAAAGTTGTCTGTTTTCACCTTTGATTTAGAGTCACCTAATGGATGGTAGCGAAATGTATATCAACCTGTTGCATGTGAACTTTAATTAACAAATTAAAACAATACTAATCGTGATGTTCTTTATAAAAATATATTTTGTTTGATAATATATCATTCTTTTTTAGTTGCTATATTTTACTTCAGTATTTGATGACTACCGTTTAACAACGCATGTTTTATTAATTTGAATCGAGCGTCAATATTTCTACTTACACAGGCAACTTAATATACAATTTCAAATGCTCAAACCGTATAAATCCTGTTTGAGTCTGTGCTAAGTGCGACTATGGCTTGGCTATTATCACACAGGTGGCGCCAATGTACAAAGCACAATAATTTAAAAAATAATTATCAAATTTCAAATGCCTATAACTTTCTTATTATTCAAAATACGTGAATGGGAGTAGTCGGAATGACTTTAGAACACTAAAAAGCATCTATGTACCAAATTTAAGCAAAAACTATTTTTCGTCGAAAATCGCAAAAATCGTAAGGGGTACCTCTTGCCGTTTTTTTGACCAAAAAAATTTTTTTTCGATTCTTTCACTTTTTAGCATGTTATCCTGTAGAGGACTTTAATGTCTATTGCTGAGCCAATTTTGAGTCCTCTATTCCAATTGTAAGTGGGCCTACGGGCCGCTTAAAAACCCATGAATGACCGTTAATTTTCGAAGAAAATCAACTTTCTTTTTTTGCAAATTTAAGCATAGCATCTTGTAGGGGATACGAAAGTATATCACTACTACAAGTTTGAGCCCAATTGCTCTATCGTAGCTAAAGTTATAGCACAAAATACTGGCTCCTCCACCAGAATTTTTAAATCTTTAGGACTTTAATCTGTTTATTAAGCAAAATACGCTAGTGGGAGTGCTGCTGTGTGATTGAATTTAAGTTTATTATATTCCTCTATATAGTTGTATTGTTTTATTAATTTTATATACATTATAATTAATATAATATCCATAAATTGTTTGAAAAATTTGAATTTCCTGGTATAGGCAACTTAATGTACAATTGCCAATGCTACAATATGATTTGTGTCTACGCTAACAACTGTTATAGTTTGGCTGTCGTCGCACAGGTGACTTTTCTAAACAGTGACATTTATGAGTCTCATTTGGCTAACTAGCGCTACAAAATTTGAATTGATAAATTAACTAAGAATCTTAATTATTATTATGTGAACAAATACATCTGCAATATTTATAATTTATTTCTTAATTTACTTACTTTGTTCCTTGAAGAAGCAGCTTTCTAAATGTATGTTTTTCCAATAAAATATAACAATATTTCTTTGGTATAATAGAATACTGAGACATACGTGCCTTTTTCCTTATTTATTTTGATTGGTTTATTCAGAGGCACTTGTAAATATGAATCCTTTTAACAAAAAGATAATTTTTGACTTGGTTTATAAACTAACTATATCAGTAGTTTATAAACCAAGACACAATGATTATTGTTTAATTGAAAAACATGCACAACCCAAGATCTGGTAAGTAAATAAACCAAAACCTTAATTCATTTCATATGTTTTTGTTATAGGATATGAAATAATCGAAGATGCCACAGTACTTTTCTATTTTATCTTCTAAAATGGTTAACTTTAGGATTGCCATAGAGTTCTTTTATTTGGGTTTCCTAATTTGAAACGAATTTGCTATAAGAATTCTTCATTAAACACTGCCACAATTAACACATATACCTGAAGGATGAATTTGGAAGCTATATACTCATTAAAGTACACACTGAAACACTACAAGTGCCTAATATTTATATAAGAAATCTGAGATATTTTTACTATCAACATTGATTGGATTGAGAGCAAAGGTGGCTTTGGAACATTAGCGAATGGCGCTAAATTGAAACAAATATTCTCATAATTTAATTTTTTAATCAATGCCATGGGATAGCAACATCTATATGTTTAATTATTCAATAATTGAGAATTGATAAGGAAAATAAAGTAAAACGTCAAATAAATAGTTTATTTAAAATTAATGATTAGATTTAAAAACTAAGTGGAATGTGCTGTAAAGTCTTTAAAAATAAATTCTGATATGTAGAACACTTATAGATAGATTGTCGTGTTTAAAGCTAATTGTGCTTTTAATATTTATATATAAAAATATTTAAATCTAACTATTTACAGACCGAAAGTAATAAGGCACAAATTTCATTTATTCGTCGAGTGATTCATTTGATGCTTCACGAATTTTCTGTCGTTGAATCGGACTGGGTGTTTCATTTGAATTCGCAGCGACACGCTGCAAAGTAAATCGGCTTCGTCGCGATGGTGGACTGTACGCGGGAGGCGGCGGCAATTCTTCATCGGTTCGCAGCGAATAGGTTCGCGTTCGATTGCTGCTTGGTACCGCTGGCATCATTGAAAAGCGCCGCGATGGATAGTTGTGAAATTGTCTAGCGGGTAGGGGAGATTGCTGTTGAGGTGGTGTGAACGAAGCGGTGCCAAATTTTCGCTTCGGTTGATTGCCATCCGTCATAAAAGCGATTTTAAGTAGTTCAATCATCTTGTCCAATTCCATCTCTTCATCGCTTTCAAACATTGGTGCGCGTACATCTTGGCATTCACTGAAAGCCCGACTTCTATTTGGTCTAGGCGTTGGAACTTCTTGTTTTTCAATATCCTTGTCTTTAGAGCCTCTAGCTGGCGTAAGCTTATTCTTCAATCTGGATAATAAATTATTGGACGGAATTTTAATAAGCGGCTCTTGTTGCACCGGCAACGTTCTACTACGCGCTCTACCATGCTTAATCCTCTCCCGCATTTCTTGTTGTTGGAGTTCTGCCGTTTGTCCATACCAGGTCGATGTGTTATTCATCTCATTCTCAATCGACCAACACTCGCTTAATGCTCGCTTGCGAAGACTGGAAGGCGGAGGTGTTGGATACACTTGACTTCGATTGCTAATCGTCCATTGGTATGAACTTAATTCGGATTCTAAAATATCCTTATCGCTAAAACCATTAATACCCTGTAACGATCGTTGATGTTCCATCGCTTCGAATTCATCGAAACACTTGAGCACCTTTTCGCGCTGCTCCGTATCGTTTTTGAATGTTAGATCCTTATCAATCATATTTAATACTGTATCTGAGTGCATTTCGTTGTTGTCCTTTCCGAAGAAGTTTGTTTCAGATAATGCACGTTTTCTATCGACTGAAAGCAGTACCGGTTCGCCGTTTTCAGCCACATTCAAATTGGGAAGACTATGACTTCTTTGTACTGTAAGAACGGGCGTGCCCATCGACTTCTTAAACACGGGCTTTATGCCCATTTTGATGAGAATGATTTCGTGTACGAGCGAACGCAGTTCGCGTATCTTATTAGGCGTCCGTTTGAGATTCTCCGCTAAAATATGTTCAATTGCATGCATTTGTTTGCTGCGCATTCCGCGAGATATAAAACCGATCACCATCAATCCATAACCGAGACCAATGATTATCCATACTAATAAAAATATCTGGTAGGCAGTAAATATCCGAACATCAAAACCATTATGAAAAGGTCGATTAACACCTGTTTGAATAAATTAACTATAAATAATTGCCATTGAGTTGTTTATTGAATGAAAAAAAAAATGATAATAATGAAAGAGAGAAATAACTTGCCAGCGACATAATCTCCAAATCCAATTGTCGTAAGCGTAACGAACGCATAATAAACAGCCACATCGTAGTCCCATTGTTCCATTATCATTATGATTACAGCCGGTAGGAAGATAAAGAATGTGAAGCCGGTGAGGAGATAGAGGCATATTTGTCCGATAATTCCCAAGCGCGCGGCAAAATCATTGATTTTCTTCGTTTTGAAGCGATTATACAACTTTGTGAACTAAAACAAAGCGCAATAAAAATGATTAAACAATCTGCGTAAACCATAAAAAATCGAACATAAAACGTAGAACTATTTGACATTTAATAAATTGCAACACCCAACCAACCTACCGACGTATTAACATTTTTATCTACAATAACTACCGCCGCAAAATCAATGAAAAAAAAAATTATTTAGTTGTTGGAATCTATTTTTAGTTTAGGCTCTTCCGTACTACCATACTATACAAATTTTTATACAATATAAAGGAGCTAAATTACAAGGTTTTATGTACCAGAAAAACAATTTGAGGCCACATTCCTTTTACTCTCTGTACGTAGTATTAAAGATTATTTAAAACCAATAATCATCATCAATAAACTAACAAAACTGTTAGTCAGTGGTTTACAAACAGTGGGGCAAAAGTTTATATCAAAGGGGACGTATAAATGCAAAAGAAAATTATCATAAATTTTGTTAATTTGTATAGCATTCTCAGACTTATTGTGATTTTTGTGATTTTTTCTTCTTTTATCTGTTTGTGCGCCCATTATTTTGCGTTCCATCCAAATTTCTCACTTTCTCTCGCGTTATATTAGACTCTTTTTACTTTTTTGCGTTTCTTATTTACATTTTTCAATTGTCCCATCCCTTTTTTGGTATATTTTAGGTTTTTGCTTAATATTTTTGTACTTTTTTTGTAAACATTGTAATAAAGCGTGAAAATGTGTAAGAAACAGAAAGAAAATTATACGAATGCAAATGAAAACATGAAGAAATAATCAAAATTGTAACAAAAGGTGCTAAGGACACTCAAAATTCAAATAAGTAAAAGCATTAAGAGGGCGTAAATAATAGTTTATAACAAAAAAGGCAGGCGGAAATGAAAAAGGATTAGACACGAAACGTAAAAAGCAAGACCAAAATTCAAAAAGTAATAAGAAATGCAAAAAATGCGTTTAAGAAGCTTAAAACTTTTCAAGTCATCCACGTAAGTGCTATGCATTAATATGACGCAATTATTATTTTATAACAAAAAAAGGGGGCGGAATTGAATAAAAGGTTGGAAACCACTGTTTGTAAGCATTGATTTATTACTTATTTATTCCGAATCGTTATTAAATTAAATGAAATTGTTTTTAGTGGAAAAAAATTATGCAGGTAGTAACAAAGCAACATATCTTTTTCACGTTTTCTATTAATCAATTTAAATATGCAATAACACCACTAATCGCATAATTTTTTAATTGAAAAATTTGTAATTCTAATAATGAATGACTGCATAATATGAAAATTTCATATCAATATTTATGCAAATTTTTAATTATAATTACATGGTTGTATAAACGAAAACAATAATATTTTTTAATAATCGTTGAAACAGGAATATATCCTCTTCATTGATAAGTCCTGAAAGACCTTGTGATTTTACATATTATTGAAATAAAATTTAAGCGAAGCATAAAATAAACAAGATTAATCATAATAATAAAATTAAAAATGCACGATTTATTTCTATTGTTCAGATATGAAGGAACCGATGAAGAAAATAACAAAACAACCAACGTCTGACCAGTTTTTTTCTTCCTTCTTCAAGATTTAACGGATCGGTTTCAAATGCGGATAATTTATTATGGTTACTTTGTAATAATTACGTACGCGTTGACTAATTCAAAGAATTTTTTAATGCAGCGTTGTTGTAAATTTTATAAAATTGTTTTCCTACAATGTTATTTATTATATCTATCTACTTATTTATATACATTTGCGGTTTATAAACAAAATATTTAAATGACTTCTAAAAAGTTCATTACCTATTACTTATTGATTCATATTTTTGTTACGCAATTTTATTGGTTTCTAATTTATCAATGCTAAAGAGCGTTGCACTAATAAAAATATCCAATACAATAATATTGTTTAAATAAATATAATGTATTCAATGTTATTTAGGATATCAATAAATAAAATTTTTGTTCATAGACTTGTTTTTTCGGGTCATATATGAAATTTTGTGCTGAAAACGTGTTTGATCGCCAGATAATTTATTAGAAAACATCATGATTTTACTTTATAAAAGAATAAATAAAAGTTAATGTGTTGAAAAACATTTAAGTATAAAATATACAAAAAACAGTTAAAAAACAGTAAAGATAAGATGGAAAATAAATGTTTTCAAAATGCAAGTCTGCTAATATATCATAAAATAAATTATTTTAAGCGCAAAAAAACTTAAAAAAATCTCTATAATATTCTACCGTATTATTTTCCGGCATGATTAGATTAGTAAAGCTCTTTCCTGGGAATTAATTAGCGGATAAAAAATTGATTAAATACTATAGGAAAAACTACCCGTACTTCTACCATAAGAGATCGAAATTTTAAATATAATTAATGATTGTGTCAATAGTGCGAATTTACTGTGGTATATCTACTGGGCAGTTTATCCTATAAATGCAAAGTAAAAATCTAAATTTGTTCAATATTATGTTATTTTCGTTTAGTATTGCAAATCCAGCAAAAATAAGGAGTTTACTGCACAATTAGAGTTTTTTACAGTTTCCCCAGAGTGCATCATCGATGGTTTTTCATTGAAATAGATTTACAAAAAAATAGTACTTCGTAGATACATAATATTTACAATTATGACAAATACTAAGCAAACCTTATTCAAGTGAACGTACTTATTAAATATTGATCATCTAATGATTGGATGCATTTAACAAATATAAAAATATCTAAAAAAAATGGATTAAAATTATCACGGAGTTTTAGGAAATAAACTATTTATTTAACAAAATAATTTATTCTTAAAATAATATATACGATACTAGTAAGAAATCAAAATCATTCAAAATCTTAATATAATAAATAGAATATAAAAAAAAATATTAATTATAAGTATGCATTATCTTTAAGGATTAACTGAAACAATTTTATAAGGAAGCAACATTTTTAAGCACTTTGTTGTTCTTACTATTTAAGTTTGTATTAATGGTGTTCACTTAGAGTGGTCTATTAATTTTCTGGTCAATTTTTCTTATTAAATGTCAAGCCAAAATTCCAACTTTATTCATTATTATGTAATAATATATACGATACTACTAAGAAAATAAAATCTTTCAATATCTTAATCAATCGAATATAAAAAGACTCTCGGGTTAACTGAAACCATCAGTAATTAAAAATTTGTAAGTACTCTGTTTTTCGTACTATTTAAGTTTGTGTCATGGTGTTCATTTACTGTCGAGTAATCATTTATCCAAAAGATAAAATTTAGTTGACAAATATATAAATATCTCAAAAATATTCGATCAAAATTATAACTATCATCATCATTATCATAGAAATGTCTATTTAATTTAACAAACTAATTTATTCTTAAAATAATATATACTATAGTACTAAGAAAACAAAATCATTCAACATCTTAATCAATAGAATATAAAAAAAATCTCGACGAGTTTTTGCAATTAGTATAATTTGTGCAAATTATTTGATTATACGAATAAATTATCTTTAATTGCTAATAAAATCTATTTCTCATAGAAACATTGGAAACCATTTTTTTTAATATACATATAAATTCCTATCATTGTTATATAATTCCGTATTTTTATTATTCCACATATAATTTCGTCGATTGTTATTTAGTTTTTTTTTGTTTTTGAATAATTTGCGGTTTTGCTCAATAAATTTGATTTCTTGCAATTAAATTACCTGAGTTGAGTGAAATAACCACACATAATTTTTGAAGTGGATAAATAACACATAAATCAAATTAGCCAGGTGTAGGCATTAATTTGCAAATTATTTGGCACAAAAAGAAAACACATATAAAATTAAATTTATTGCATTTATTTATTTATTTGCATAAAATATCAATTAATTGGCAACAAAAATCTATATAATTTATACGCCAATAAATCAGTCAATTTCCAATAAATTTGGAGTGTAGTATTATTTAAAATGTCGTAAATTAGAAAATCTCAGCGTTATGGTTGCAAAATGATGTTTGTTATATAAATCAACATTCTTTTCTTTTATAATCAGCCAATTTAAATGCTAAATATCCAGTGGAAATTTATTTTATGAACTGTGAAAACAATAATTACGCCTCGGTTTTAGCTAAATTGTCTTTGTTGGTTATTAATTAATTAATTTACAGTTAAATCAAAGCTTGCTCTCCTTGAATAATATGAAGCACATACTTTTTATAAATACAGAAGGATGTACGAATTAATTTTTGTGCGGCATTTTATTTTTTGTTGATAGAATTGAAGATTTTCTAAATTAAAAACCCATTGTTAGAATATATAGATGATTTACTCCACAATCTAATACCCAAAATTTTAGAAAATTGGTGCAAAATTTAAAAAATCTTTCATCTTTCCATCCAGCTAACAGAAAGTGCCTCAAGTATCAAATATTTGTAAAAAATCATACTGGCTCTGTTCCAAAATAAGTGTGTCGTTTGAGTTATTATATAATAATTTATAATAAACTAACAACAATTGTTTAACCGGTTTGGAACATAAGTTATCTTAAGAAACTTTATAAGCAGTATGTAAATATGGTAAAAAAAATAAGCTTAAATTTTTCATTTACTCTCACATATTTTGAAAAAAGTAAAAATCTTAAATGACTTACTTATTTCGAAACAGAGTAATATTTAATTTTGTTTTCTTATTGCGTTTGAAATCAAGCCTATATAATAGTTTATAGATTTTGCGTACTACCAGTTCATATTTGCGCAACAACAACCATCGGTGTCTAAATCAACGTCTTAATCTGTTTATCGGTTAGCCACATAATTATATAGTCTAAACACTTTCCTATTCAAACAGAACGGTTACAACTCGAGAACGATCGTCTTACAGGAATTAGATTTGGGATTTAGCGTTGCTGCTGAGACAGATGCTAATAAGATGTGTGTGTGCTCCATTATTGGAAAGTTTAATTGAAATGTATACGAATTTGTTTTAATGACTATTTACTCAATAAGTGGATTTTAGCAATCAGTAGCGCAGCTCCATAACCGGATTGTTTTTTTTCTGTTCATATAACATTATTGAAAAGACGCACGAGTAAACAAGTTAAATGATAATTGAAGTAAATCATTAATTTTATATATATAGCATCTTGATTTGTTTCATCATAGCAAGAATTGTATTTTCTCAACGCTCGATCAATCAACAAAGATACCTATATTGACTAAATAAATAAAAGATTACTACGATGCAATAACTTCTCTCAATAACGCCATTGAGAGGATAAATACATATGTAGTGTCATATCTTGTACGACATTGATCTGGTTCAAAAACGCTTTGTATTGCTCGTCTTACGAATTACGTTTCGCATAAGAATCAATGCAAAATCTCAATAACAACACCATTGGGAGGATAAATACATATTTTGTAAGAAGTTAAGGTGTTTCAAAAATGCGTTATATGACTCGTCTTACGAATGAATCACTTTCTGCATAAGAACAAATGTATCTAAATCGAAATAATCATCTCCATAGGATAAAAATGTTATATTTGTACCCAATGACGGATTTACATTGCATGAGTCCCTTTAACTAAGCTCGTAATCAAGTAAAGTAAATGTATACGCAATATGACATCAAAAAGTATACGTTTTAATTGATCTGTCAGTGCTCATAAAAAAACCCGGTATGTATTAATAAAAAATAATATAAAATTTGCTGTACTGTAAATTGGAATAATCCTTTTCATTTGGATAAAATGAGTCCTCAAGCTACAGCATTTCAGGCCCATAATCAATTACCGAGTGACAAAAAAATTATATGTAAGTCTTATCTTTAAGCCATAACTTGTTTAGCATAAGTGGAAGTTCAGAAATATGTGTACTTACATAAAAATCATTAATTTAAAATATTGTTTTATGTTTTGATTGAATGCTATCCTAAATTTACTTCTAGCCAATAAATCAGCATTCTTATATTAAATAAAGAAATTAAATAAGTAAATCACTTGGTTAGTTCACAAAAATATAGTTTTAGTTTACAGTATAAATTGATAAGTTGGATTGTGAACTAACCAAGTGATTTAGTTCATTTATTTTTATTATATTATTCAATTTCAATTTAATTATTAGTTAAAAGTTATGAGATCTGTTAAATAATGATAAAGTTATGTAAAAAATTATATATATAAAACAATCTGTTTGGTAAATTGCTTATCTTTACTTTGTATTTTCGAAACTTGACTGTGTAACACTTGAATTTTGCTTAAATTCAAATACTGTTTATGTTAATAAATTGCGTTGGTGAAAATTGCATTGGAATCATTTATATTCAATATTGCAACACTAACGAAAAATCATAATAAAATTTATCTGGCCGAACTCGTAAACATTCTAGAATATTCCTATAAAAAATTATCTGAGCGTTCATAGAAAATTAGACTAACCCAAAACCAAAATCAGTTTTTAATCATTTATCGCATTATTGACATAATTAAGTATGTGAGGTGAGATAGTTGAAACGAAATTTGTCGCCAATTGCAATCTAGACTAACTATCATAAGTGAATTCTAATCGTTTCGCTTATTTACAATTCGAATACCTTGTGCAGATGTAGAAAAAATGAAATTGTTTAGCGACATGTTTTGAATATAAAAACTAATTAGTTGAATAGCAAAAATAGTATTAGCGCATATTTGCAGCGTTACATAATATATTAATAGAATATAGAATAAAATAAAATCTATCTTCCCTAAATGAAATCGCGTCCTTGGATTACATTAAAAACCTACACACAACGATCGCTGATTTTTTTTTGTTTTGTTTTGTTGTTGTGTGTGTGTGTTTATATTTGGACAATGTGTTATTGAAAATGGTTACAATGAAATCGATTCGAATACGCAAATTATCCGAAATGCACCGTGTTATAATCGATTATGCACACGTCAATCAATCCCACTTGTAAAACCAGTTATTTATTACGAATAAGCGATTAGTATTATTATTAAGATGATGAGTTGTTTTGCTGCTGCTGCTACTTACTGTTTTGCCGAAGAATTCACCCAAGGTCATCATCAATATACCATTCATTGGAACCCCAACCAGTGCATAGAAGATCATAAAAATTCTGCCGGACATCGTTGTCGGCGCTAAATTGCCATAACCTAAACCGCAAACAAACCAACGTGTGTTTGTGTTAATTGACGTAGTCGCATGGAAAATTATTTGGTAATAAATTACCTACAGTAGTAAAAACGGTTATCACGAAAAATAACGCATGATAAAAGTCCCATATTCTTGGATCCTCCTCCAGCGACATGTTGGTGTGCATCGGCTTGCCACAATACTCGGTCAATTTATCGAAAATATCACTTTGCGATGCACCCATGCTCGGCACATAGTGCAATTTCAACAAATCTGCAACGCATTCAACGAATTAATACATTTTTCTACACACCTATATTACATTTTGCTAATTAGCGCGCGTGTTAGCAATTATGCCATCATTTCATGTCGAAATTAATAAAAAATGAATTAAGTTAGGTTCACAAGTTCAGCGGATGAAAAGTCGTCATGGGAATTTGTATAGTTCGCTAAATATCTGCATTTTTGTTTTGTTTTATCAATCAAGGCCAAAACACACGGGGGTAAATTACGCACATATTGGATAATTTCTAAAATACACAAATTTTTTAGCTGTTTGTACGTCACATTAAGCATAATTAGTGAGAAAATTTATTGCCTGCGAGTTGAAAATACTTTTGATTCATTCGTCAATGATTGTGCAAGATGAAACTTATTATAAGTTACAAACTCTCGTCTTGCAAGAATGCATTTTTGTCGATTCTGTTTTTTTTTTGTTCATAAGACTGGTTGGTCTTGGTTCTGGAGGACCACTTCAAAAATGAAAATAAATAAAAGAAACAGAGAGAAGAAGAAGGATTGAAACGAAACGAAACGAAACGAACTTGTGCTCAATATGCTTTCTTTAAGTGACTTGAATGATTCAATTAAGTACTATAAGTAT
>JARJDW010015825.1:0-13659 GCA_030264715.1 Adinopsis sp. GC000173 | reverse complement strand
AAATGGGGCTAAATTGGTTGTATTGTCACTGTATTTGGAAGTTTAGGCCTTATAGCTTCTTCAAAATTGCGGAGGTACGATTTAGGCGCAGGTACGAGTTGAGCAACCTTCCCCTACTAACTAACATTAAGAAAGAAAAACTTATAAGCTTTAAAAAATTAAAATAAAAACTTATAAAATAAACTTTTAAATATTTAACATAAAAAAAACTTATTCGATTGAATAATTCTGCTTGCTTATAAGATTATAAATTTCAAGCTTGTAGAAGAGAGATGCTGCGAATTCAAAAAAAAAGAGTTGTGTTTCAGAGATTTATCTCCAATCACAGAAACTAAAAATATAATTTCAACAAAATTATTCCATTCATGATATTCTAGCTGCAGACCAATGCAATTAATCATACCTAATACCTATATATAAAAAGATATTGATATTTAATTCCGTTGCAATAGTAATATTTAATAATCTTGATTTGCTATAGACATCTACTTAATTCAATATCAAAAAACTTATCCGATTGAATAATTCTGCTTATTTCTAAGATTATAAGTTTCCGCTCTTCAAGAGAAACTGCAAATTCAAAATAATTAAAAGTTGTTATTCAGTAGCTTATCTACTATTACAGAAACTACAAATAATAAATACAATCAATTCTGAATATTAAAAAACAAAGATTGCCTTCTTTTATAAAAATCTGCTTAAGAGTTTCAAAAACTAGATAACAAATACATATTATTTCAGCAAATTTATTCCATTCATGATATTCTTGTTATAGACTAATGTAATTAATCGTGTCTCGTATTTATGAAGAGATATTGATATTTGAATTTTTTAAAATAGAATGATAAATTTTAATAATTTTGATTTGCTATAATTATATATACTTACATATGAAAAATTTATATAAATGTTTAAAAATTTAATACAAAAAACGTATCAAATTGAGTAATTCTGCTTGCTTATAAATGTCAACTTTATTAAAAGAAACTGCGAATTCAAATTTTAAACTTGTGTTTTTGCTATTCCAAAAACTATTGTACAAAGACTAAATACAATAAATTATGAATATTAAAAAACAAAAATTGCCTCCGTTTATAAAAATCTGCTTAAGAATCTCAATAAATAGATAGCAGATATGGATAATTTCAGAAAATTTATTCCATTCAAGATATTGTTGTTGCAGACTAATATAATTAATCGTTCCAAATATCTATGAAGACATAGGTAGATATTTGAGTCAGCAAAGTAGTAAATTTAAATAATCTTGATTTACTATAGATTTTTATACTTACCTACATATAAATATGTTATATAAATGTTTAAAAATTTAACACAAAAAACGTATCCGATTGAATAATTCTACTTGCCTACAACATTGTAAATTTAATCTTATTGCAAAAAACTGCGAATTTAAAATGATTATGTTTCAGAGGTTTATTTGCTATTAGATACAGAAACTATACAAATACATACTAAATATGTACATCAAATTTTGGATATTTAAAAATAACATTTCTCTTCTTTTATAAATCTACTTTAGAATTTGCAAAAATTAGATATCACACATAATTTCAGCAGATCTATTCCATCGATGATATTTTTGTTGCAGCTGAATGTAATTAATCATACCAACTATCTACGAAGAGATATTGATATTTGATTTCGTTGCAAAATAGTAATTTTCAATAATCTTAATTTGATATCTATTTAAATGTGAATATTTTATAAGGTTTTCAATGGAATTGATATTGGTTTTTTCTGTAAAAATACATTCATTTTATGTTTAAAAGCATGCTTTTAATTAAAAATATCAGAGAAGATAGCTTTTTATTAAACTACCTATACCACATAAAACTGAAATAAAACATTTGAGAGCTACGACCATATCCCGCTAATCTACGAATGAAAGTACTGATATGAAATTAATTAATAATTTCCATAGAGTGGGAAACATATTTTTTAGCTTTAGTGCGTTCTAAAGCATTTCCATTAAAAGCATTGTTATACCTGGAATATTATTTTTTCACCACGCATTATTATTTCACAAGCACAAATTAATAACACCCGTCACATAGGGAACTGAAAACAAAATTTGGCGCTGATAGCAAACAACAAGTAAATAGCATTAAAAGTCAATAAAATCTTTTTAACGAATTAATTACCCTTTTTATGATTAATCATGTTTGCATCAATTGATTGAAAAAAAAAATCAAAAATCTAATTAATAATAATCATAACAAAATATTTGGGGTATTTTTCGTTGCATATTAATCGCATCGATCATATTGTCGATGAGTGTGAAATGAATGTAGGTACTTCAAGAAGTATTGATGCGTGCATTGAGTGAAAAACAACGAATCTTTTATGTGTACAATCGAAACGTATATCATACATGAAAAGAACCCCGATGCTATTGATAAATAATTACACGCACTTACAACTTTTTTAAAACGTTTTTAAAAATTGCTGTAATTTGTGCAATCAGATTTAATAAAATGGAATAGACATCTCATCAAAGATCTGTAATGATAGTCTATGGAAGAGAAGTTTGCCAGCAAATGATTTCGTAAAATTTAAGCAATTTTAATACAAAAATTTTCACCCAACTGTATATTTTAAAAATATTCATTCAAATTTTATGATTTTTTAAAGAACACGCTGCATTTTGAGATTTTTATAATATCTAATTCAACAAGTATTTTTTTACTAAATTTTTTATCAATGTATTAATAATTTATTGCAATACATGTTAAAATAAAAATTATGGTTTGATCAGGCCATTATTTTGAAATTCAGTGAAAAAGACTGGAAAAACAATACAATTCAATGAAATTCAGTGAAAAAACTGAAAAACAATAAAATTCAGTGAAATTCAATTAAATTCAGTGAGAAAGATTGAAAAACAATGAAATTTAGTGACAAAGACTGAAAAACATGGAAAACGGTAAAATTCACTGATATTCAGTGTCAAAGTCTGAAAAAACAGTGAAATTCAATTAAATTCAGTGAAAATCACTGAAAAAAACATTAAATTCAATCAAATTAAGTGAAAAGGACTGAAAAACAGTGAAATTCAGTGAAAAACACTGAAAANTGAATAACAGTGAAATTCAATTAAATTCAATGAAAAACACTGAAAAAACAATGAAATTTAATTAAATTTCGTGAAAAATTCTGAAAAGACTAAAAATAGTGAAATTCAACAAATAACTAGTGATTTAATATATTTATCAGCTTTAAAATCTAGCGCAAAGCGTAAGTGAATTTGCAGTTTTTTTTTGTTGAAATAAACTTACACCTGTGATCAAACATCATAAACTAATGCAGCGCAATTAAAGAAAGGTTCATTCGTAAACCGCCGCTAATGATGACGATCGCATTTTGGGGGCGAAAGGTGTTTACGATTTAATTAAATTAGCACAAATGACAACAGCGGTGCGTTTAAATCATGTGAGCCGAACATCTGCGTACGAAAAAAACCAATTTGCGCGCGTCGGGCGGGTAGGCCTCCCAACAACAAAAAAAAGTAAATAAATAAATAAACAAACTGGCGCAAACCAGGTTAGGCGGCTGTTGCTGCCAGCGCTTAATAAGTTGCCTATATACGCTTCATTTATTTCCACCTCTCGGTGATTATTAGCAACTGATGCGACTATCTATCTATCGCATCCGCACTTAACCCAGATACGAATCATAGAATAAATCGATAGTTTCGCTGATTGATGCACGACGAAACGAAATAAACATCAACAAACAACAACAACGATCGCATGCCGTCGATTAGCAGGCGCAATAATAAAACGAAATTTATTAAAATCGTCATGTTGGCGTTTTACGGAGTTTTGTACCAAGCACAACCGTCGATAATACGGCATAAATTTATTGTTATAAATAATTTATGTGATGGGCAACCGCATTTGCATACGCTAAGACGCTTTGCGCAAAATTCATTCATAAATCGTGCGTTTTCCTCTACATAGCGCTCCCACCACCACAACCCTGGAAAAAAAACGCAAAGTGAAATTGGTTTGTACGAATTGAAAATATAAATTAGGATTAGATTATCGGTTTCGGATTACATCGTTCGGAAGGTAAAACCGCACATTTCGCACGACAGAAATTACACAATTTCGAATGAGAAATGGGCCCGGCCAAAAAAAAACGCAATTTTAAAGCGTGATATTAGGCAACCAATAGCGCATCAAGTGCGGCTGTAAATTTGTCGCTGAAATATTTAGCGAATGCATGTTGTACGTATATACGTAATGCTTGTGGTGGTTTTTTTAAACGCCGGGTGCGGTGGTATGTGTGTGCACGTCCATAAATTATCTCCCCACTTTGCGATGAAAAAATGTGATATTGGTTGCCTAAATTATGTCATTACTTGCGAGCGCAAATATTTGCTCACCTTGAAGTGTGTGCGCGTCGGATGGAAACATCGTTACGCATTCGAGTAGTTTTTCCACCGCAGACAACGCCATCTATCATTAGCAGCGCCTACGCAATTAAAGAGCGGCCGAAAAAGCGCTGACAATTTAGTTTTTTTAATAAAACACATTACTTATTGTGGAAGGGAGATAATGTTTTTTTCCTCCATTGGAAATCGAAAGTTATGTAATTTTTATTATAATATAAATTTACACTAATTCATATGCCTATATCCCTAAAATTGGTATTATATGTAATCGAAATGGAAAGTGTTAAGCTAAAAAATGACTTATTCCATAGGACTAATTACCTTTCTCATTCTATTTTCATAGGTGAGATGGGATTTGGTTACATACTATGTCATGACACATAAGAGATTTTAAGTTTATGTTAACAAAATATTCAAAAAAACAACTGATTATTCACAATCAAACTGAAATGTGACTATTATTCTTACTGCAAAAAAGCAATAAGTTAAATATAATATTTTGCTTAAGATAAAAGGTTCATTCGTTATAACAATGACAAACTATATTTTAAACAATAGTAAATGTAAGCGTTATAATAAAAATTGATTAAAATGTATCTAAATTACGTCTACTAAATAACGTATTTGATCAAAAAACAGTGAAATTCATTGAATAAACATTAAAAAACAGTGAAATTCATCAAAAAAATTATGAAAAAACAGTGAAATTCATTGAATAAACAATAAAAAACAGGAAAATTCAATTAAATTCATCAAAAAATAATGAAAAATAGTGAAATTCATTGAATAAACACTAAGAAACAGAGAAATTCAATGAAATTCATCAAAAAATGATAAAAAAACAGTGAAATTCGTTGCTGAACTATTTAACCCGACTATATTTGTTTAGTACCTGGTACGAGTGTATCTAAATACTTGTACAAAATAGCGCGCTTTCGCACGTGGTACGTAATTTACAGTTTAACGGATATATAACTCTTAAATTCTTCCTAAAAATATGCAAAATTGATCTAAAAATTACTAACGTTATGGCGATTTTTAAAGTTTTTGACGTTTTTACGAAAAACAAAAAACTACTAAGTTCAAATCTGAGCCAAAGCTTTCAATCGACTTGTTGCAAATAAGCTTTTCTGAAGCAAATTTAAGCTCTGAATTTATATTACAATTTGAATCTAAAATAGGACAACTTTAAACGATACGTGATGCTAAAATTCTTCTTAAAAATATCCGAAATTGATACAAAAATTATTAACTTTATGGCGATTTTTAAAGATTTTGATGTTTTTACGAATAAAAGTTTACATTGAAAATGCATCGACTGTAGGACGCTTGACTCGCCGGAAGTTTCGTTTCACACATATAGAGCTTACACTGCTTGGCTTTCCGATAAAGCAAACCCGTCTCAACATTCTCAACTGTAAACCCATTTGCGTCCGACACCCTTTATGTGTGGTAATCAAACGGCGCCATCTTACGACGACATTTTTTCTAACGCTGGGTAATTATCCAATTTTCAAGTGGCGCCATCTCACAATTACACCACACTTAATTAATGAATCGCTTGACGGTGGCATCTTGAAGCCGTGAATGCATTCTGCGGTCGGGAAGTGATTCATTTGCATTGAGATGATAATGCACGAAAGGGGCTCGCTCGCTGAAACGGCGTGCGGGCGGGCGAACGATGTGGAACGGCCTCGGCGGCGACGGAGGGATTGCTTGCTTGGTTGTGTGGGGGTCTTAACTTACGCTTAATGGGTGATTAATTAGGATAATAAATAGATTTTGAGTGGCGGCCGTTGCGATTCCAGTAATCGATCGCACCGACACGATAATCTCCCGCTACATCTGCAAACGAAACAAAGAAGTCGAAAACCAACGACATCGAATATGCAATGCTGTTTGAGCTTTTATTGAAATCGTGTTATTTATTAATATAAAACGATTGCTTCAAGCGCCAATTGTGAATAATATCCGATTGGTGCAAGCATAATGGTTGCTTATACATTTTTCAGCACATTTTTATGCTAAATATTTGCATCACTTTGTTTTCATCACCTTTTTAAAACATTCCAGTACGTTTCTGTAAAATCTACATCCTCTCGAAAAAGTTTGTATAATATTTCAAATAAATTTTGAAAAAAAAAAGCCATTTTATTTAAAACATTCCCCAAGTTATAAAAATATTTATTAATAACCCTATATGCATTGTATTGGGTTGCAAAAAAAGAATTTCGTTTTCGTTTTTCACAAACACAGAATTCATATTTCTATCACTCTTGTAGCACATTATCACTTGATTTTAGCGGAAATTCTGATTGTCACATTTTATTGTACTTTTTCCTTCTTAAACAGATAAGAAACTATCTAAACTTGTAGGAAGATTTGTGTAGTTTATACTGCATATGCATTAACAACATACACCTGCCAACATTGATTTACAAAATCCCGTTCTAATGTTTGATTCTAAAATTCAAGTCCA
The DNA here is from genome assembly GCA_030264715.1 of Adinopsis sp. GC000173. NCBI lineage: Eukaryota > Metazoa > Arthropoda > Insecta > Coleoptera > Staphylinidae > Adinopsis > Adinopsis sp. GC000173. Next base: position 6,763 of record JARJDW010015825.1, on the reverse strand, counting down.
TCTTCAGAATTTGACGTGTAACTTTGTCATGTAGCAAAATTAGAAGAAAAAAGAACAAAAAATATGCATTTACTTGTGAAAAATGGAATTACATTTTTTATCAACCCTATAAATAATGATTTTTTTTGAAAAAAACAAACTGTTTGGACAATGTATGTCGTAAAAATGCGTGAGGTTTGGTGAAATTCAAAACACAATACCAGTATCTTGCTATTATACTATTTCTCCGATCAAGTTTTCGAAAATAATTAATTAAAAACTGGTGGAATTGTCCCTTTAAAACATGCCGAACCATCCAATGACAAAAATGACAAATGGATCAATAGGTCAAATATCAAGGCAGGTTACTAAAACGTAGCTGAAAATTAGCCATTTAAGATTAAAGCTATTAGATGTACTAAAAACAAGGTTAAAAAATATTATTTATAATTATATTTTACTTTTTATTGTTATTTCCGCTCTAAGTATTATGATATGAGCATATCGTATAACTTAAGAGATTGTTAAACACACATACATAGCGCAATAATAAAAAATCAACATTTACATATAATGTTAACAGAATGCATCGTTATAGAATAAAATGCAATAATCATGTAGTTACATAATAGTTGCTGTTCCAGATAGTTAAGTATTTATAAATTTCAAAGTAAAAATCAAATTATAAGATAAAAAGCATAAAAAATTGTTACCAATTTTCTTTATAAAACTAACAAATTTTCATCAATTCTACACTTTTCATAAATATAAGATTGTTATTCATCATCATCTTATCTTATCAGCCCATTCCATCAATTTTCAGTTTATTTGAAAGATTTTCGTCCATATATAAGAAACATATACCTATACGTATTTTTTATGAAATGATAGCTTTTTTTCACTGGCACTGGCAATTTATTTTCATTTTTCTAAGAAGTTTTATTTAGGAAAGGGCAGTCTAGCGTTTAAATGACTTTCATAAACTAGGCAGGCCTATAGTATAAAATGATAAGTTGCTTTGCTCGTATAAACATTGGAACGTATTTCTAAAATATTCTAAATAAAAAACAAAACAACTTCGACAATTATTAAAACATTATAGATTCTAATATAATAAATTAAAAACTTTTTTTAAAACATAAGTATTTTACTCATATGTGACAAATTATTTTCAATAATTATACAATCATCTTCAGTGTCTTACAATTTAAATTTTAGTCACTTTCTGATATACTTACACGCTTAAACCGTTTAAAACTAGGCAAAAATTAACTCTACATACATTTTTTGCTGTTCGACCATTCAAGATGATTATATAGGGAAATGTTGGATAATGGCGACAGCCGGGTATTGCCGCAACCTGGTCTATCTCAACAATTATTAAGTGTAAAGATCAGAAAAACGCTTTAGTACCTTGTAAACATTATGTAAGCTAACATACTGCAAAATGACGATAATTTCTCAAAAAATAAATTAGCAGCCCCTACATATAATATTTCTTGTTTTCTGTTGTAACTGAAATGCGCATCAAAATTGAAGCCAAATTATTTGTCTGTATAATAATTATTTCTGGATACATATGTGTATATAAAGATGCATTCTGCTGTGCATTACTGAGTATTTTAAGATATAATTTGCACTAGATTGCCCTTTACATCTTCTTGAAATAAAATTTGTCCAAAGGGTAATGACGTTCCTAGCTTGATTTGGTATGAATGTGGAAAAGGCAATGATGCTTTAGATGTGAATTATGTATCGGGATGGTCCATACGAAATGCAGTTTACAGGACATCCCTGATAATTACAAATGAGATTTTTGTATATTTAACGACGATTTTACAATATGTAGCTTTTTTACCTATTTTATTTGTTAGAGCGCAATTAGCCTACCAGTTTCGCCATTACCCCTCTATGATTTTTGTGCTTTTTTTAATTTTGTTATACTGAATTAGGTACATTAATTTTTATTTTTTTTTATAAATTTAGATAGTATATTAGTTGCCCCACTCACCCCTAATAATCCAAACTAGTTTGTCAGAAAAAATATTCAGTGATAAGAGTAAAATACTCATATTTAAAATTTTTAATTTAAAATAATAAAAAAACACACTTGAAATCCGCTAAGAAAAAGTAAAATAAATTATCGATTTTGTTAAAACATTAAATTCGTTTAATGAAACGGAGAGAATAAAACAAATCGAAATTGATAAAAATCCTACGTGTTGTCTCTGTGTTACAAACAATTGCTGTTATAAGTAAGTTTGGTGCAAATATATTTTCAAATTTGTATGCCTGTAGCAAACAGACAAGATAGTATATCTTCAGAAAATATGCATTTTTCTTTATGTACTTACACCAAGCACATTTGCAGCTGCATTATGTGTGTTATAAAAAAGTGTTATGTTTCCAAAATTGAACAAATATTGTTTACATTTACTTGCCTAATATCACGTAATACGATTTGAACGATACACGTTGCCAAAACTGTATTACAGAACTTTTTTTTAAACGTTTATACTTTATTAAAAAATGAACAAACACATGACACTTTTCAATTTAATTTAAGTATTGCTTCTAATTGTTATAAAAAATGTGAATGACAGAACATATGAAAACTAATACTATTGTGGCCTGTTATTAAGAAAACGTAAAAGACATAAAAGATTTTCTAAGAAGGTTAGATAAATCTAGACCATAGAATATTTAAAAGTGGATTTTCATAATTTATTGAAAAATACAAAACATCGTTGGAAATGGATTTAAAGGTATTCTTGCCGTATTCGAGCGCGACTGTGTCTACATGCAGTCCTTATGGTAAAATATGCCATCGCAAATTACTATTTATTTAAGATATAGATTTAATTCAAAAAACAAAATAATGTAAAATAATACACAAAGTTAGCGACGCTTAAATTTTTTAAAAAGTGTTAATTTCGGGGTCAAGCAGGCTCTTTTTACACAAGTAGAAATCTTTTGTAGTTTTTCCTGTTATGCATAAATGTATACGTAGTTTGCTTTAATTGTTTTTAATCTTGGATATGCTATGTTGTATCTTACAGAATCGTGCTAGGTACTCATACTAAATAATGTATGTCCCCAATATAAGTATTATCATTATCCAGAACGGACTCCCCATTTCAGAAAGGCCTAAAAACTATTATACATACGTATTTAAATGTTCTTTACTTTGTTGTAAAATGAATATGATTAGTTAGATACAATATCATTTGTTTATAATGATAGTATGCTATGGTACATTAACAGGTAAAGCGTTTTTAAAAATTGCATAAAATTTAAAAACAATTTCATTGGGATATGCATGCGTTTGCAGAAACGCTGTTTTCTACAATATATCATGTCTGCGAAACAAATACTAATCAACATATTGTTAGTCTGTGAATTTGAAGCAGTTAGATTTGATGTATGCATCTTATAAAATGTTCTTTTCATTTTTAATAATATCGTATATCTTAGTTTCATCAAAATGCTTACGAATTAATAGTGGGGCGTGGTGAAATTGAAGACTACAATTCGGAGCTGGCTGAAAATGCTTACTTTCAATGTTTTCAAAATCGTCAACAAGGAATACCTTTTAATGGCTCAGTGGATATCAAAAATACTATAAATGCACTCAAAGTTTGATATAAAATGAACACTCGAGTGAACAAAGAAGGCCAACAGGTAGACAACCTTTTCGGACTCTCATTTCATGAACATGCGTGTACCAAAAGGCTTTCTACTTGGTGGTTCCATTTTTATTCTCTCGAATATACCTATACATATCAGGTGTCCCAGATTAACGGTTACAATCTTCTAAGGTAGGTAGAAAATACTATTAGAAACAACAGCCACATGAAAACCTATAGACGTAACTAAATTCAGAGTTAGCTGTTATCAACTTTGTTACAGCTGAAATATTGAAAATCGAAACGTAGTAGTTATATCACCAAAAATTATCCGAAGAGGTTGTCACCAAGTCAAATACTGCATAATTGAAATATGTTGGGCGACGAGACTTGCTGCCCAGTTGCGTCTGTAGGTTTCTTTATGATTAGCGATCTTAACAGTGCTCTCTTCCTATTCTAGAAGTTTGTAACTGTTAATTTGGGACACGTTCAATTACTATATAAATCAATTTCAACTTTCAGGTGGAAGTACGAGGACTACAACTACTAAGTAATGTATACCGGTCGAGCAATATAAGAGTTACGTTTGATGGTTATAAACTTTTCAAGCAAATGACGCTTTTCCAGCCATTAAAAACTACAAATGGAAATTTGTCGCAGTCTGTGGAAGGCGGTAGGATTAAAAATATATTATAAAGTAGAGTATTTACAATCGGAAACTTCAATCAGAAAGATTGCCACCTTCAATACCCAAAGGATATTACAAAGCGATAATACTGTTGAAACATTATTTGCAAATGTGGCTATTTATGGAAAAGTTTCTTATTTTATACGACATAAAACTTCCGATTTAAAGCTAATTTAAATACACACCATTGACATTGAGGTATATAAGTTCCAATAATTATTAACACAAACTAATCATATATGTATAATGACAATGTAATGTAGACTTTATTCAAAAGTTTAGACCTTCAATAAATCTTAATTGAAATTGAAACTAGAATGATTTAGTTTTTCTAAAAAATCTTACAATATGATTATTCCAATAAATATTCATTGATTCAGTGAAGCTAGGAGATGTATTCTGAACCAAACAGCATTATTATAGAATAGCTTCTTTCATATAATCTCTTATAAATGAATGTAGCTGCCGATTTTCCTTACAGAAAACAAAATTCCACAGACGCGCGTTCATCTCGACAATCACGTTTTCGCCGAAATTCAAAAAGTTGTTTCACAAAAAAAATTCTCACGGACGAACCAATTCACTCACAGCGGTACAACTTTGCACAGTGACTTTAATGAACACTGCCGAATTTAGTGATTTTCGACAATTTACTCTACACCACTACATAATTCCGGGAACTTATTGCCCCTCTCGCCACCTACATTATTAAATTAATAAAAGCAAATTGATGCAAGACGACTTGAAGTCTTGATGATGACCGATTATATAAATAAACGCTGCAATTCACACTGTTAATTAAATACGTTTCATTTTACCAGTGGTGTAAGTGCAGTATTCTAATTGATTAGAAATGTAACGTTTTTCTCGAAACAATAGAATTTGTAATTACATTACTTTCAAAATATGCGGGCCATGTAGCATAATTTTAAACTCTTTCTATGAATAAACTGATGCATTATATTAATTATCCAATTAAAGTGAAATTTTTATAATAAGAATTCTCTAAGTTGCAATTATACAATACAAGTTTACGTCAGTAAAAGAAGATGTTAGATTAGCGTTTCTTAAGCCCATACGAAAACGCTCACAGAAATTTTAGGGTTACAAAATTTAAATATAAAATATATAAATAAGTATATTAATTTTTGTGATGAACAATGATTAAACCAAATGATTTATTTTTACTTGCAGTACTTTTTTATATTTATCCTAAAAATGTGATCAGTTATAGACAAGGTGGGGTTACGAAATTTTAATCTAAATTCATTAAATTCATTACTTTTTATCTGTTATTCCTTCCTAATAATATATTTGATATACAAGGTATCCCACAAATAAATATATCTTAAAATGGTACGAATAAAACAAATTTATATAATTTCCTTATTGGTTTTGTGTTAATTTTTGTAGTTCAAACTGCAAGTTTAATAAATTGGATTACAATTTTGTTCCATTTGGAATTTGATTTATTAATTTTTGTTTATATTAGTGATGCATTAAGTTAACACTTGCATATCATTTTATTAAGATAAAAGAAACTCCAATAGTTAACTTGTTTATGCAGATAAGCTAACAATATATTATAAAGGATTAATCTACGTTCACATATATATTAAATTTGAACATGACTTAGTGTCCATTCTCACACCATTGACCCAGATGAGTTAAAATGACTTCAAAAATATGAAACTAGAGCTAAAATTGCACCAAAATTAAATAACACCTCATTAATTTTATAGAAAAGGGTTATAATTATATAAATAGATATATAAGCAACTTTGTTCTTATATATCTTATTTTAATAAATTGTTTTGTTATCAACCAGATGTTTTTATTGCTTATTTAAACTTTATGTGATTATTTTAGTAATATGAATTTTGATTACTCTCTAAGAACAACGTCTTTTATCCTCAGCTTTTGGACAAAATTTAAGAAGAAGTACTTTTTATATAAAAAAACTCAAAGAAAATTGTATTTTCAGCGGAAATTTTAAGTATGTTGAAGCACCCTTGAAGCTGTATAATATAATATCAGTAACAATCTTCCTTTGAACAACAACGGACGTAGCTATGTTATTATTTATGTTATATCATTACCGTATGTACTCAAAAAGCATTGCAATGTGCGAGAAGAATTTAGAATACATATACAGTGTGTTTAATAAATTCAGCCACATTCTTTTATTTTGAAAACGAAAATTCAATTAAAAATTCTTGCCTCGTGGGTCGATATTATTTTTAAGAACGCATTTGATAGTGATAATCACTTTGTCCTTGGAAGTGCCCATCATGGAAATGTTGTGATCTTTCAGAAATTTAATTAAATCTGAAGGGTTTTATTTAAAAAAAATTAAGTTGCTCATCGGTAGACCATGATGGACACTTTCAAGAACAAAGTGAATCGCACCATCAGATACGTTTTAATAAATAATATGGACCTACGTATTCAGAATTTCTAATTAAACTTT
>JARJDW010015814.1:0-62019 GCA_030264715.1 Adinopsis sp. GC000173 | reverse complement strand
GTTATAACGAGCGATTCATATTAATTAGTTTCGTCGATGTCTAATTAAATTTTTACGGCGGTTTTCGCAACAGACAACTATTTTAATTACGCTGATCGATATTGGTTTTCTATAAAATTCGTTCTAATTACATTTTCTTTTACTGTAAAAGCGGAAAGGCGCAGTTTTATTTACTCAAGTTAGGACGGATTTTTTGTTAAATGCAGTGCAAAAGAATCAATTATAAAATGTTTATTAACTACCAAAATTGTAATATTGGGTTGGCAAGAAAGTAAATGCGTTTTTCAAGTATGATCCAACTTGAGCGGCACTCAAATATCAGACATCTAAACGAATTTAAGACATTTTAGGTGGTTTTCAATCACGGTGTGTGATACATTAAACCTCGCTGCTATCTGTCGAACAGTTGATATGACAATTAACAATTAATCCTCTTCAATTAACACTATGTTTTGGATATAACAACCTTCAGTAGGCCGATCGGAACGTTGCTCAACTTTCAGCAAAAAATCTTTAAAATGGATTTTTTTGAACAAATGCTGACACGTGCGCTTTGTTAGACAATCATTACAATAAACTTTACATATTTCCTTATAGGCCTCAGTACCTTCCTTTTCTTTGCAGAAATAAAATAGTGAAATATGCCGAAAATGTTTCATTTCAAAAAATGCGAAAACATTTGTTATATGTAAAAAACGCATTTACTTTCCTGCCAACCCAATATATTGTACTTCAAATCATATTATTGCATTATAGAATGATTTGATCAATTTATTTAATTACAAAAGAAATTTAGTTTATTAAAAGCAATTTAAAGCATGTTACGTTTCTTATACGACGTACAGATAGGCACTGCTAACCTATAATTTAAAAATAATTTCTATTTCTTTTTTGTTCAATATAAAGACCATTTAATGGATTTAATTAGTTTTAGTAATGAAAATTTCCAGTTTACTAACTTCGCCCCGTGTACTCGTATTGATTTTAATTAGTTGTATCTTGATACTCGTTATAACCAATTACAAACACAATTAATAAGTTTCGTACTAGTAATGATATATTTCTAGTGGATATGGAAGATCCGTACGCCGATTACACGATGGTGAAGCGCAACTGGATGCTGCCCCAAATGCAGCGTCGCTCCCTCCTCCGCGATGACGAGATCTTCGAGTCGCCGTTTATCAAGCAACAGGATGACATTCAAGAATTGGAATTTTTGCCCGAACCTGAAAGCATTAATAAGCAGTTCGATAACTACTATACGCGCATTCCGCTCAGTCCGGAAAACTACGAGGAAATCTTGCCGTGGATCTACAGCAACACCAAGTTCCGCGACGAGCGCAATAAGGAGTTGGAGCGTTTGCGAAATCTGATCGCCGAGGAAGAAATGGAGAACAGTCTGCCGGAACGATTTACGCTAACTTACAATACTCCTGACAACTTTCGCGCCGGATTCGAGTCGCGTGACGTCCTCGACATGCCCGAATCTCGAGTGTATTTCGACGAGGAGCAAGAGTATCCACCAGAGGAGGAGTATGGCAGCGGCGAACGTACCGAACCGGTTGAAATATTTAGGGAGTTGAAAAATATACATGAACAATTAAATCCACCACAGAACGAGATCTTCAGGGAGTTGGAGCGCATTCATCAATCCGAGGCGAAAGTTAAAAATGTACCCAAGGAAGGAATTTACACCGAAGGCGGAGTGGTTTATTTACCAACCACCGAAAATAAAGAGAACGGTACGATGTTTTGTTGATTTTTGTCAAATGATTGAAATAATTAGTAATGTTTATTTATTTGTAGAGGCGAAGAGTCACGAGACGAATTTGGATGAGATTTTGGAGGATTATGATTTCGGTTTTAAGCGACCGGAACGTTTGGATGTCAAAAAACCTGGACCTCCATTTGATACCGATCTAACGGCACATAAACTTAAGGAGATTTTTGTACCTTCGATGATGAAGAAGGAGCCGAGGGGGGCGCATCCAAATCCAGTACATGATATATACGATGTTGATACAGATTATGTGTATGTTGCAATCAAAGAAAGGTAAACAATTTAGAGGACTTTTATTACTTTACGCCTTGCAATAAAAACTTTGCAACTTTGCAACTTTGCATTAAAGAGAGTTATGTTAAATTTTAATAAAACATACAAAACTTTTCGAAAAGTTTTATAATTAGTAATTAATTTAAGATCCGGAACATTTCCATTAGTATTTAATATTAATAGAGTTCAAGTATTGCCTGATTTCTAATGATTTGTGTGTTATTTTTAGGCTTGATACATGGGAGCAAGGCGGCAATATAATAAAAAGCATCTCAACGCTGTTAAACCTTGAACCGCGGGTGCTAACTCATGGACGGTATATAAAGCGTAATTTATGTCAAGTATAACATTAAATGTTCGCATGTGTTTTTCAGTGTTGACAGAAACGAGGTCACGTTTAGAGTTAATCCAAATAAGTTGGGATTGAACGCAACCGATGTGGCTACAAAAATATGTAAGACATCATTTACGAGAATTATGATTTATGCGATAATACGATTGCATTACAGGGAACGTGAAGAATGAATTAAAGATTGCTACCGGCGTGGAAATAACCGCGACTGGAGTCGGCGATAAAGTAAACCAATCTAATATGCTCTATAAATAGTTGAAATTATTTTGTATATTTGCAGACCAAAAAACCGGCCGTTGTCATCTCACGCACGAACGTCAACACTGATTTGTACATTGCGATTTTTGCCTTTTGCGGTGTGTTGTTTGCGTTGATCGTTTCAGCGGCGCTGCTAGTCATAATCAGGTACAAAGTCGCCAGCAAGGAGAAATTGGATGGATTAGCGCAGCCGGACATTGAGCCGAGCAAGGATTATCAAGACTTATGCCGGATTCGTATGTCAAACAAAGGTGTAACGGCTGTTGATACCGTTCATGGACGTATCACGCGCGAGGTAGAGCAGAGCCCATCCAGCCGCTCAAGCACGTCATCATGGAGCGAGGAACCTGCCTTGCATAATATGGATATTAGTACCGGACACATGGTATTGACTTACATGGAGGATCACTTGAAGAACAAGGATCGATTGGAACAGGAATGGGTAGCGTTGTGTGCATACCTTGCCGAGCCATGCGAGACATCAATCGCATTAGAAAAGGATAACGTCAGCAAGAATCGTTATCCGGACGTGTTGCCCTACGATCACGCAAGAGTTGTACTTAACGAGCTAACAAATGCAAACGGTTCCGATTACATTAACGCATCGAGCATTACCGATCACGATCCACGCAATCCGGCATACATTGCTGCACAAGGTCCACTCGCACAAACCGCCCCCGACTTTTGGCAACTGATTTGGGAGCAAGGCGCCGTTGTTATTGTGATGCTGTCGCGCCTAACCGAAGGCGGAGTAGCGATGTGCCATCGCTACTGGCCGGAGGAGGGCTCCGAATTGTATCACATCTACGAGGTGCATCTGGTCAGCGAGCATATCTGGTGCGACGACTACTTGGTGCGTTCGTTCTACTTGAAGAATGTGCGCACCGGCGAGACGCGTACCGTCACACAATTCCACTTCCTCTCATGGCCTGAAGCCGGCGTTCCCTCATCGACCAAGTCGCTGTTGGAGTTCCGACGCAAAGTGAATAAATCGTATCGGGGAAGATCATGTCCGATCGTTGTGCATTGCAGCGATGGAGCCGGCCGTACCGGCACCTACTGCTTGATTGATATGGTATTAAGTCGTATGGCGAAGGGTGCCAAGGAGATTGATATTGCTGCGACACTGGAACATCTACGCGATCAACGCGCACGCATGGTCGCCACCAAGCAACAATTTGAATTTGTCTTGACGGCGGTTGCGGAAGAGGTGCACGCTATACTTAAAGCTTTGCCACCACAACAAACCCAACAGGAGAAGGAAAAATAGGTTTTTAATTTATTTTCATTTTTGTTTTCATTAATTCTTTACTAACCTTAAAGTGATTTGTACAACAACCAGCCCTGTTGTAAAAATCAGCTTAACTTATCTAACCCTAGACCTGACCCTTTGTTTATTAATTTATTCTTGAATTTAAATGAAAATATCTCACGCATCATATCCAAAAAATATTATAAATTTTTACATTTACATTGCTTCGCAGCTGCAAAACCAAATTTTAGCACATGTTTTAATTAAATCAGAAAAATAATGTTTTATCGAAGTAATATTATATTATATATCAGTGTTAAATAGTTAAATAGTTAAAAAACCAAAAAAATAATGATATGTTGATGGTCTTAAATTATATATAAATATATATGCATATATGTCAAAAAAATATAAAATAAATATATTTTGTGTATGAATGGTATAAAAAAATGTAAATCTTTAGTTAAAGTATTTATTTTTATATTAATGATTTGCAAAGATAATGTATCAATTGTTTAATATTATTAAATTTTAATTTAAATTGATGGTATGTACCTTTTTGGAAACCAGCCTCCCAAAAATGTATATACCCACTAAAAATGAAGGAAAGATTTTTCCGTCTCTCACACCGAAACAGAAATTATATTGTATAACAATTATTAACAACATTCAAACTAAATAATAATAATAATTGAAACAAAAACACGATGGCTAAAATAAATGTAAAATGGACTGACATAAAATTTAAATTATTTTCTTAGTTTTTATTAACTTGGCCAATACGATACCAAAAAGAAAACTCAATTATTTAATATGCGATAAATAAAAGAGATCATAGTAAGAAGAAAGTAAAGTATATTTTGTCAATGATAAATCTAAACTAATTAAAAGATGAATAAGATGATTAAAAATTATTAGTATATATAATTGTAAGATGATGTTATAAATGCTATATATGAAAAATTAAGAGAACAATATATTATATATTATTATATAATAATCAATGTACTGAATCTGAATTTGAAAACTTGAAAAATGAAATTAGAATAGTTCAATGTATTCATGTAGAGTAACACAGCATTTTAATTTTCTTTTATTTATTTATTAATCCAATACTTTGCATCCTTTACAACCCACACCCACTTAAAAACTCTAATAATTAAACTAAGCGAGTCAATTATAAATTTAAGAAATATCAATAAATTATTCTGTCCATCAGCACTGAAATCGTTACATTATCTACCTAGCAGCAAAAGTTATTAATTAATCGGGGAGATATATCTATACAAAATTTTGCATTTAATCGATTTAATCATTCTATTAGCGATTTTAATAAAACTATTGGTAGTTTCACAGAATTATAAAGTTATATTTATATATTTGCATGATGGACTAATTTAAGTTAATAAATAAGTTAAATTAAACTCCTGATTAGTTCATAATTGAATTATTTTTAATTTATAATGAGGTAGTTAATATGAGTTAACTTTTTTGTCATTATAAATTGACTATTGCACTATAAGATATAACTGTTTTAATTGCGAACTAATTAAATGTTTAATTTAATCTGTTTATTTTATATTTACTGTTTCAGATAATAAGTAACTTTCGGTAAAAATTTCAAAATTATTATAATTTTTATATAGTGAGGAAAAATGAAATATTTTTCAGTGTTAGTATACTTTAAAACTACTTCTAAATTTTGTAGAGAAATTAAATGAAATTGTTTTTTCATTAATTATAATTATTTAGCCGTAATCGCTTTTCAGGTTTGAAATATTGGAATTAAATTTAAGCACCCTTTGATTATCGTTTCTCAAAGTGTTTTCATTTGCTGACACATGTTTGACATCTGTTTGATTTGTATATACATCCATGTTTCAATTAAACATTTCAACTTTATAATTCTTGGAAATAACAAAGTTTTGATTAATTTAATTTTATCGATAAAATATTTGATCAAGTGCTAAGAGTTAAAGATATATTTTTATGTTTTTATAATATTAGATAACACTCAGAGAATTTTTTGGTTAAATTTATTTGGGTTAAGAAGTAATATACTCTATATATTCATTTTTATTTGTTTGCAACAAAATTACTACAGTTTATAGAGTTTTTAGTCTTTTTGAGATTGTAAAACTTTATAATTCTTGGAAACAACCACATTTTTTATTAATTTAATGAAATCACTAACATGTTTGATCAAGTGCAATAAGCTAAAAAGAGATTTATAATTATTAATATTAGATGCCACTCAAGGCAGTTTTTTGGCTTAAATTCAATTGGACTAAGAAGTAGTAAGTAATATACTCTATTTACTTATTTCCATCTTTTCCGCAACATAATAACTATAATTTGTAGAGGTTTTAGTCTTTCTAAGATGGAAAAACTTTATAATTCCTGGAAACAACCAATTTTTTTATTAATTTAATTCAATCAATAAAATGCTTGATCAAGTGCTAGGAGCTAAAAAGATATTTATGTTTATTAATAATATTAGATAAAACTCAAATCAGTTTTTTGCCTAAATTGATTTCCATTTTTCTGCGCAACATAATACCTACAATTTATAGAGGTTTGATATTGTAATTATTCTCTTCATCGGCACTGAAATAGTTACATTATCTATCTACCCAGCGGCAAAAGTTATTTTAATCGCGAAGATATATAGAGAAAATTTTGCATTCAAGTAATTTAATATCATAATAGATAATAATACGCAAAGCAGTTTCTCGGTTTAAATTTATTTCAGCTAAAAGGCTAAGTAATAGATTCTATAAATTCATTTTTATATAATTTATAATGTTTTTAGTCTCTTTAAGGTTGTTGAGCAGCGAAAATCGCAAAGGGAAATGGAGAGAGAGAGAGCGTCGTGATGAAAAAGTTTCTGCAACTAGCACAATGTGAAATGGCAAATCTTATTTGATAGCAATCTTTGCAGTTATCAGATTATAAAATTACTACCTACTCGATCATAAAAACAATAACACAATCATTTTATTCAAGCACTTTAAACTCTAAACGACGATTTTATTTATTGCTGCAATTTGTAGGCGATCGATAGTTTTGCCAAACTCACAACCGCAGCCAGCAAGATTAAAAGAAAATCAGGCGCAGCTTTGACAAATCACCATAATTACGTCGTAATTTACTTATTCAATATAATCGTAATAATAACATTTTCAAAAACACAAAAGTTAATTCATTAGGCCGAAATAGGGCAATAATAGCCTCCCATTTCGGCGGTTTAGTTGACATGTAAATGAAGTTTTTTACGGTGCATAATTGGTACGCGCATTAACAGCCGGGTTACATCGACTTTGTTGTACATACTATATATATGTATATACTACCGCTCGTCGCACAAAAATTGGAATTTTAATATTGCAATAATCGCGCTGTGCACCGCAGCAGGCACGAAATCAATTTCGAGGGTATGGGCGCGAATGTGCAATGGTTAAGATATCATCTAATCGTGTTAATATATGTAACAGAATCGTATACCAATCTTGAATCTTCGCCCTTATAACTTAACGACTCCGTGCGCTCTATGTAGTCATGGTAACAGCAGAGCAATCTGCGGATGCGTAGAGCGTACCCGCTTTTCCTGCTGCTGGTGCTGCTGCTGCCGCTCTGCCTTCCACTACGTACGTTTTACAAATAATACTCACATACACACACCCTACTTCCAACGAGACTCACGGCCAGATCCGCCGTTTGAATTCTCAGAGGAAGAAAAAAATATCCTATATATCAACAAAACATATAAATAAGTGTGTTCGCATAGTGTGCTGTAATCTTGACCATAAAAAAGCGGAAGTGTTCGTTTAAAGTGTGCGCTGAGGGATTTTATTAATAACGCACAATTGGTATAATCGGCTGCAAATCATTCTCTCTCTGACTGGATTATTTGGATCAGCGAGGTGAGTACTTACTTATCGCAAACAACCACACAATTGCTCATTTCTAAGCATTCACACAATGAACCCTATTTATCACATTGTTATTATATTGTAATGATGAAAACAACCTCTTTTCACTATGTTTATATCTTCGTATAATAAGGGATGGGTGCTTTTTCGTTTTATGTGTGAATGATGCGTTGTTGCTTTTAATTGCACTACTCGCACAAAACAAAACATCGCCTTGTATACGACTTGATGCTGCGAATTCATTAACTTTTAATTGCGCTGCATAATTTATTGACGCAGCAGCTTGAAGTTTATATCTCCCGAAAAACTTTTTTCCAAATTCAAATACGAAAAAAAAACTAAGGCGGCAGCAACGAAGTAACGACAAAGAATTGCGCGTTTGGTTCATTGAACTTCAACGCTTCAATATTTGACATTTAAAACTTATTTCTATTTTCATGACACAAAAAAATTAGCAGATGTGTTTTGTAGCGCCCCTGTAAAGTACTTAAAAACGCATAAAATCTTTATGCGGATGATGATGTATGTTGATTCAGTTAATAGTGAAAAGTTTTTCTGTAAATAATGCGAAATCGATAAGTTTCGGTAAATACGTATAAAAACAGCAGCAGCAGCGTCTTTTCAGCGCGCTCGCATGTTGCAACTTATAGAAAAAACTTTTTCCTGCCGGGCGATTATTAGCAGTGGCTAGTTCATTCGCACCAGGTTTACGTGGAAATTTCGTGCACCGCTTTTTGCGGTCGTCGTAACTCGTCGTCGTCGTATATACGCGGCCCGTTATGTAAACCGGGTAGTTTTCCCGGGCAATGCCACGCCCTTTCGACTATTCGCCGCGCTGTGCTGCGAATTTCGCAGCAGCCCGCCACCGTCGTCGACCAAGAGCAAGCAAAAAATCGCGATAAGCGTATTCATTTGTCGTCGGCGAGAGGTGAAAACCACCAACTCGCACTAAATGAATGAAATATTTAAAGCAGGAAAATGATTGCTACGGCGGCCGGATAGGTAATTTTTTCGACCTAGTGTGCTAAAGAGCGAGCGAGAGCACGGCGTGTGGTCGGCGCGCCGGGCCGATAGGACCTTTACGCGGCGGTTTGCCATCTTATACGCTCTTCCTGACATTTACGCCTTGGAGAAAAGAAAAAAAAACTAATTACGCTTCACTATTAGCACCTGTTCAATTAAAAACATCGTTAATTTATAATCTGTGTAGCATTTCTATTATCGGCGTTGACATTTTCAAGTTTACGCGTTCGAATATAATAAAAAAATTGACTCATTTTTAATGTTAATGATTTTTTTGTTATCGAAAGCGTGCAGTGGCGGCGGGCGCGGATGTTTACCGAACGTGGAACATCAACTTTTCTTCATTTTTCGTCAAGATTAATTGATTGGAATCAATTGGGATTTAAATTTACACGGCTCGTTTGCCGGTGGCGTGAAGAAGTCTGCCTCCTCCACACGTCCGTTTTGCACATACACACCATCCTTATTATTGACGTGTAATAGGGTGCAATGTGCACAGCATCGAGTGCTTAACGCGCGCAGTTTGTTGCTTGCGGAAAACGATGATCTGTAGTATCATTTTTCGATCGGGGGCGCAAAATTGAATTATATGCAAACGCTGCGCGCGATAAATTAAAATCAAATAGCAGTAATGAATTGCTTCCATGAAAGTTTCCTGCTCGTTCATATAGTTTTTTTTTATTTTATTGCTGCAAGATAAAGTTTTCGCGCGGCGGGTTTTATGAAACAGCTCCCATTTATCTTATTTATAGTTGTTACAGAGCAGCAATGATTGTTTTCTATGTTTTATTTCTATTGATTAATTACCTTGCTGAAACGCTAATCGCACACTAATTTGAGTAAAGCTCATGCTGAAATTGTTTGAGAATTGACCGAACAGTGCAAATATTTGCATGCGTCACCTTTAGCAGGAAGCGACAATTTTCATCAAATATTTGTCGAGTTTAAACGATTTTTAGGATTTTTTTTATCAACGGTGAGCTTAGTACGACTGGGATTTTATAGAATTAGTAAAAGCTCGTTTAAAAATTTCAATATTTAATGAAAATTAAAAGGGCTGTTAATGTATTACCTATTAAAAACGTATTCTATTCATTTTATTAATGCAAAGGTGATATAAATATATCGTTTTTACAATTTTTAAGTTTAACCAAATACTTACTTACTTTTTTTTATTTCTTTAATAATTTTGAAGTAGTTTTTACATTTAGTGCTTGCTAGTTTCATTACGTTAAACGAAGAACTTAGACATGTTGAAATNTTAAGTTTAACCAAATACTTACTTACTTTTTTTTATTTCTTTAATAATTTTGAAGTAGTTTTTACATTTAGTGCTTGCTAGTTTCATTACGTTAAACGAAGAACTTAGACATGTTGAAATAAAAATTGAACAAAACTAATTTAAAATTTTGCCGTTTATAAATAGAAGTTATTAAAAATAAAAATAATAAATGTAAATTGCATTATTAAATTCAAGTTGAAATATATTTGAAGTTTTTTCTCAGACATTTATTATATTTGGAAATACATTAAAAAAACTAGAACGTAAATGAGCGAGTTAGAGATGCAAAACTGAAAATAAAACGAAACAAAATAATTTAAAATAAGAAAAAAGTTGTTGAAAAACTACGTAAAAATTAATTTTAAAATTATGTAATAATAAAATATTCTATTCTGTATATTCTATTATAACAAAATTACTTATTTTCAGTTTTTAAATAATTATGGAACATCTTTTTGTCTATATTTTTTATTTTAATTAAACGCACTAAAGATTCGGCATAATCTCATTTAAAATTTCTAAATTTTTAAACGTGGGTAATGTACTTAAAATTATTGATAAAATAAATTTTAATCGTTTATTATAGTAGACATTTAATTAAAATTATAATATATAATTAAAATTGACAAACTTTTCATTTTAACTAAATTTGTTTGATTAAATCGGAAAAGTTAAACATGTCGTTTTTAAAACTCGTTATTAATTTAAAATCAAATATTTTGAATTTTTTCGTAATTGTGAGGTAGCCTTTAAAGCCTTCATTATAAATTAAGCCAAAGTAGCGAACTAAGCTACTGACCTCAATAGTAGTCAAGAGTGTACAGTTTGGAATAATTACTTACTAGAAAATTAATTAAAATTATTTATACAAAGTTTGGGAAACCCATTTTACTTATATTTTTTATATTTAACTAGTCAAACGTTATAAATGTAACAGTTTAAAAATTTAAATGAATTTACTTGGTGATCTAAGACATTTAAATAGGTGAAACTAGTTATCAAATTCAAATTTGTGTGATGCAAAATAAAACGTAATTTTCAAAACTTGAATTAAACAAATCTAAAAATATACATAAGGTACACCTATATATCTATGTATCTATAATTTTTAACCCCTTTTTGTTTAGAATAAACTGATATGTCGAACTTCTTGACCACTTTAAATAGCTACTATAATGTTTTAAAATCATTCCATCTATAATAATCTAAAGAATTTTAATGAAAACTTCATAAAAGTCGTCTGAAAAACGTGAGGTCAAACTTTAAAAAATTTATACCGCATTTTTTGCGCAACGCCACAAAAAGAGATAGTTTGCGAACAACTTTTAGTGCAAAGCCCGAATGGAAATTACTTGGTAAATCTGAAATTTTTATGATAACATTCAAAATTTCCACAGCTCATTGAAACTTTCTACAAATGGACGTGTACTTACATTATCTCCATTTATTTCTTACCATTTTATGGTATATAATACATTTCCTAGAATGTAGGTTACTGACATTACATTCCTTAGTGTTTGATCACAATAATTTATCTTTTATTTTGGATTAAATTGAAAAAACATAGTCATATTCATAATATTTGCGAAAACTTATGAATTCATCTCCAAAAACAATAATTAAGGACTGACATAAATTATTAATAATATTGTGATGTCTTTCCATTTTAACTTCTACATTAAAAAATATTTTATACTCGACATGGATGTTTGTCTAACTATTATGTCTTGATAAAATTCTTTTCAACGAGATGAACTTAAATAATAAATAATAAGATTCAAAACTTTTAATTTTTTATTCTAAAACCGCAGTTTTAATATTGACTGATCGTAAACTTTCTTAGTTTAGCTTCTTCCTTATTTTCGTGTATAGGTTATTTACTTATATAAACAAATTTAATAGTTAATCTTAACAAATATTGTATAAATTCCGAATATGTAACTGGAATACATTTATTTGATTCAAAACTTTGGATTTTTTATTTTAAAACTCCAATTTTATTATTGACTGATCGTACACTTTCTTAGTTTTCCTTCTTCTTTAGTTTAGTTCTCAGGTTATTTACTTATACAAACAAATTTAATATTTAATTTTAACAAATATTGTATAAATTCCGAATTTGTAACCGGGATACATTTGCTTGATTCAAAACTTTAGATTTGTTATTTTAAAACTCCAATTTTATTATTGACTGATCGTACACTTTCTTAGTTTTCTTTCTTCCTTAGTTTAGTTCTTAGGTTATTTACTTATACAAACAAATTTAATATTTAATTTTAACAAATATTGGATAAATTCTGAATTTCTAACTAGGATACATTTGCTTGATTCAAAACTTTGGATTTTTTATTCTAAAACACCAGTTTTATCATTGACTAATCGTACACTTTCTTAGTTTTCCTTCTTCCTAAGTTTAGTTCTTAGGTTATTTACTTATACAAACAAATTTAATATTTAACCTTAACAAATATTATATAAATTCAAAACTTGTAACTATGACACATTTACTTTAAATATACCAAAAATTCATTGGGTTAAATTCATACAATCCCTTTTGTCTTACAATTAAATTAATCCCACGTTTATCGTTGTGCTTACTATACAAATTCCACACAAATAATAAATTCCCTACAATAGAATACGGTTAATAACTTGGCAGCAGCGTAAAAGAAAGTCATATACAAGCCGTAAACTAACTTTTGCAGTTGTCGGAAGAAGGAGACTATCTACTCGACGAAGCAATTAGTTAGTTTGCAAGTTATTTCGGTGGTACAGCCGACAGCACGCACGACTTTCCACACAAAAGTTGCTAATTTAAACCATATATAAATATATATATATATATATATAAGCCAGCTAGGAAAGCCTTCAATCATACTAAATAGTTCTGTTTACAATCAACGCGCTGTATTACTAAGCGCTCGCTCGCTTGCACTTGTCGTCCTAGCTTATATGTTAGCTTAGAAGCAGCATCAGGCGCTTTTTGTTCGTTCGGCCGCGACGCGATGCAATTTAACATATAATTTAAATCAGATCCATTACGGCCGTAATTTCCGTTCGGCGATTTTAATTTAAATTTATTATACGAACGTTTCTGATGAAAAGTTCATTGTATGATTGCGCAAGCCAATAATATAGGGACTATGTTAATTTACCCCACAAGTTAAAAAATACGTCATTGACTTGTGCTCGTCTTGTTTCTCAATGCTAATAAATTGCGCTCATTTTGGGCTTTTGCATTATAATATTGCAGACAATTTAAATAGATTCCATAATTTACTTTATCTAATTAATTATCAATCAATATTGGATGCATCGAATCAAGTACTTGGAACACACTTAAAAACGTTTTTGTTTCGCAAATTGTAGAGGTTTTAAATTGGAATGTATAAATATAGAATTACAATTTTTTTATGCTTTGGAAGAGTTATAAATGTAAATAATTACATTGCTTGAAAGAATAATAAATTCAAAGGTAGGAAAAATAACAAAACTAAAGTGTTTTCTTCTTTATGATCTATTGTACCTTAGTTAGAGTATTCTTAAGTATTTGATGTCAAAAATGAGATACTCGCGAATAAACTATAAGCCAGAGTATTCTAACGTAGGCACTCGCCCCATAGATGATGAATTTGGCTGATATGGGAGAGGTATTCAGTGCAATTTTCCAAAGCATTCTGTTATTTAATCTGGTTACTATTTCCTTGCTAGAAGTTCGATTGAATTTATTTTACTAATTATTTAATTTATGAATAATGGTGGGTTATAGCACAAAATAGGTTGGGAAGCACTGCCATAAACCATAAGTTTAGCTGTCCAGAACAATACAACTACTATCAGTTCAGTACATTAAATTAAAACCATTAAATATATGTACAGCGTGTTTCTGAAAGAAGAAGGGTGGGCTCGCGGGCCTAAGACTGATGTAAAATTACAAGATATACGTCGGTGGACTAATCAGTGTCCGACTTTCTTGAGCTTTTTTCTTATCTTTTACTTACTTTTTAAGTTTTTGATGATTTTTAGCGCCTTTTCTTGCAAAATGTGATAAAAAAGCGAAAACAATAGTCAAAAGCACAAAAAAGGTGTTATATAACGTAAAAACCACGAAATGTAGCAAAAGAGTACAAAAAGTTATTAAAAAACCCTAGCAAAAAATATCAAAAGCTTGCAAAAATCGGAAACTTAGCAAACCATCCATGAATTATATATATATATTTATTTCCTTTACCATCCATGGTATTATATTAGATATTTGAGTCACCACCCATTTCAAATTTCTGGGTGCGCCTTAGTCTAGGTTAGTGCATCGTGTGAATATGTTTGAAAATAAGTTGCAAAAGATAATTTAGAATTGATTAGAGTTGAGAAAAGTCAAATATTTGTAAAATGTTAAAAAAACAGGTGTCAGGTTTCATTCCCAAATTGAATTTGCAAAGTAGTAATTTAATAACGTAAGATACTTAAATAAATTGCAACAGAAATAGAGCTAGTCTGTCATAGTCAATAATATATAATAGCCTTTGTGTTTTTTTTCGCGTTAGATGATCGTTTTTCTATTATTCGCTCATTTGCGCGCGCTTTTATTCTTTTACCCTTTTAAACATCGATAGTACTTCAACTACTAACCTTTTGCAAAATCCTTCAAATCACACAATGTTTGCAAATTGAAATTGATTTAGCACACACTTTATTCGTGCCGAATTAATCAATCAAATTATCGCGAAGCGTCCTAGATAGCCACACTTTATTATAGATGTAGGTATATTCTCGTAACATTAGTGCTATTTTTATTCACTGTTTATCAATAAGTATTTATTAATAGCAGGTTTCCACTTGTAATTCCGAGACCGTAAACGTGCGATACGATAAAAAATTACATGTCGTAAATTTCATCGAATAAAAAAACTAATTTTCTAAATTTGTATATAATTTAGTGTAGTGAGACGTATTTTTGGGTGAATGTACTCGAAATTCACAACATGATGCATGAAATAAGCATATGTAAAATACGATAATTAATTAAATTTAAGTAGGCGTAGAATAAGGGAGAGTTTCATAATTTGTACCGGTTATCTATTGTATTTTTTCGTAGTAAATATGTTACATATTCTACATAATAGAAATCATTTATAGATCGATACTAATTACGAATGTATTTAGCTTGCTGATATTAGTGATAATTCAAATTCCATGCCACTTTATTTTCTTTTATACGCGCGTTAATATTTTATTGGTTCATTACAACAGAATGGCTAATAAATCAAAGCCATTTTCCACAAAATATATCTGTAATTTCGAATTGAAAGAAAACTGTTGTATTTACTTATTTTTAAGGGTTTGTCTAAGTTGTTCTGAATTGAAGGATTTTTTTATAACAACCCTACACCCATTGGTGAAAAAGTGAATTAAAATTACAATTCTCAATTATCAAGTTCTTCTTCAGCGTATCGATGCTACAGGCAAAAGTCCAAATTTTCCATTTTTGTACTCTCTTTAAACTAAGAATTCCTATCAGTTTTTGCAACCTAACTAAAAATTGATAATGAATTTCTTAATATGTGATTATGGTCTCTTAGAATGACTTATTAAGTCTACTAATGTAAATATTTTCGACACTTTGTTCGTGATTAATCAATGTATTAAAGCTCTAGAAACAGCTATTGAATTCTTGACCAGTTTCAAATACTATGCATTTAATATACGTACACTTTTGCTGAATTAATTGAACGATTATAGAAGAATTCTTTAAGCCAAAATCCGTTGATTTCTGCCGCCGCGACTTTTAGTAGTTATTGAATGTTTAAAATGAATTATTAATACCATCGGAGATTAGATTTTTAATTAATTTTCGTTTTTGTATAAATATGGCAATAACTTGTTAACCAACACAATGAAATCTGTTAGTAATAATCTAAGATCGATACAAATTGACAGGGCATTTAACTACCTGATATTAGGTAAATAATTCACATTTGACGCTTTTAACTTTATTTTACTCTCCTGTGCGTTGCGTTATTTTATTATTCATCCATTTCCATCATCCTCTACGTCGTACCGACATGACACTTGCCTTTTATTATTTCAAACATTCTTCGTTGCGCGCCCTTCTTTACAATGGATGAAAGAAATTCGAGTCAATAAAGTACGATCGGTATTGAAAGGGAGATGAAAGCACAACAAGCAGAAAAAATAATGAATTTCGTATATAAATTGCGAAAAGGTTTCAACAAAAGCATACATCGATAATTTTGCTTAAATTGCCAGATATATTTATGGAAAGCAAAATGTAAACAAATAACAATAAAAATAATTAAATTTAATTATTAAATATTTTATAACAGGTATAAAGTTTGCCAGTCTGTACAATAAACAAAATATCAACCGAAAATATTATTAAAGTGAAATAAATTATTTTCATAATATTTTTACAGATTTTTCATAATTATTTGCAAAGATCGTGTATTAAGCTAAATAAATTATATCAAAATATTTATTATATTACTGTTTTTATAAGATTATAAGATTTCCAGTTGCTGAGCTTTGTTTTCCTGTATATGACTATATCCATGTATATAAAAAACCGACCAACATTATTTTAATTCAATTATTAATTATATTTTTTGCATAAAACAAGTTTTTAGCTAAAAATTTAAACAGTAGATATAAAATTCTGTGCAATAAGTCACAAAAAAATATTCATTATATCAATACTTACCTGCAGTTTTTAGTTTTTCAGTCGTCGAATTGTCGTTTGAGGATTTAACATAGTTCAATGTATAAAAAACCGATGAACATTATTTTAATTAGACTATTAATTATATTTTTTGCATAAAACAAATTTTTAGCTAAAAATTTAAATAGTAAAGATAAAATTCCGTGCAATAAATCACAAAAAAATATTCACTATAACGATACTTTCCTGAAATTTTTAGTTTTTCAGTCGTCGAACTGTCGTTTGAGGATTTAACATAGTTCAATGTATAAAAGACCGACCAACATTATTTTAATTAGATTATTAATAATATTTTTCGCATAAAAGATGTTTTTAGCTAAAAATTTATACGGTAGAGATAAAATTCTGTCCAATAAATCTCAAAAAAATATTCATTATATCAATACTTACCTGCAGTTTTTCGTTTTTCAGTCGTCGAATTGTCGTTTGAGGATTTTAGTGTAGTCCCATGCATCAAAAACCAATCAACATTATTTTAATTTAATTATTAATTAAATATTTACATAAAACATATTTTTATCTAGAAATTTATTCAATAGAGATAACATTCTGTGCAATAAATCACCAAAAAATATTTATTACAGCAATACTTTCCTGAAATTTTTAGTTTTTCACTCGTGAAACTTGCCGTTTGAAGACTTTAGTGTAGTTCCATGCATAAAACATGAACTAGCAACCATTAGTTTCACTTTATAGGCGTAGGAATAAATAAATAATACTTGTAGAACAGATTATATAGAATAAAAAAAAATGTTTGGGTAGTACGATTTGGGCTGCGCTCCCCCCAACGTAATGTCCTTGCCCATCGTCAAAAACATTAGGCGTGCGTATGAATTTATGTGAATGACTGAAAGTATATTATACATACATACGACACACACACACACACGTACCGTTTGCTGCTTTTATTACTTTAATGTTGTTAATGCGCTGTTATTATATTGTAATAGAGCATATACATATAAAATAGTTTTGTTAGTAGGAGTTGCGGTGGTAAGGGTTGATGATGGCAAATGATAGCAAGTACATTTTGAATTTCCAATGTATTATTCATCAATCTAACCGGTGCAGCTGCATTTAATGCAAAGTCTTTATTACATGCATACCGAAATCGATAATATTGTACCATGTATGCATTCATTATTAATTACAATTTAAATTGAATGTGTGACGATAAAATAGTTTGCGCATCAAAAATTTATATGTAATTCATACATGATAAATGTAAACCACCGCACACACTTTTTCAAATTAATTCCAGAGTATTTATGCATTAATCTTTCTAATTGGACTGAGGCTTTTAAATTAAATATTTTAACGTTTTTATGTGAGTTATGTAATTTATGCATAATAACTCTATTTTTTACAAAAATATACTTTTAATCAGTGTTTCTCATTTTTTTATTATTTGCGAACCGATAGATTTAATAATCTTTTTGCGGACCAGTAGTAACACTAAGGATTATTTCAGATTATTTAGGCATTAATCTTTCTAATTGGACTGCTCCTTCGCTTGCTGTCCAAAAAGCACAACTTTTATTAAATATTTTAACGTTTTTAAGTGAGTTATATAAATATATTTTTACAATAATATACTTTTAACCAGTGTTTCTCAACCTTTTATAATTCGCGAACCGATAGATTTCACTTTTTTTTGCGGATCAGTAGTAACACATAAGTGTATAATTTATACCTAAATTGGTATATGATTTTATAAAGCAAATGGGTGAAAGAAATGATAAAGGTGAAATTTTACAGTGTAGCGCTTTTTATCTTTGTAGGGAGGCAAATTTTTTTATTAAGGGCGGGGTATCTATAAAAAGTAGTTCATATCACTTATATTTAAAATACAAATTTCTCTAACAGCGGTTAATGAATTGTTATATTGCTTAGCTAATGTATAAGAAGGTGAATTTTACAATGCAAGGACTATTTTGAACTTGGATGCTCATTTTTAAGAAAACACAATGCGATATCGATTCAAATTGAGCACTTGTAATTTTATATAAATGAAAACTAGGACACTAATAAACTTTGATATTATTAAAATCGTTTTTCTTAATTTTCTAACTCAATAATTATAGTTATAGCCTTCCAATGGGTATGAATTTATTACATGTTTGTACTAATTGTAAGTAATTATTTTCTCTACAGCAGATAAAGATTAGTTGCTGGGTTTTCTCAAAAATAAGCTTCCAAGTTCAAAATAGTTTATTTCTCTGCGCCTTATTTCATAGTCCCTGAAGATGTGATTAATTAACTCAATATATCATTGCATTGTGAAACTCTTCTAGTTATAGACTACTGAAACAATAAAACAATCTACAATATGGTTTCAGAGATATTTCCATTTTAATTATAAATAATTTGAACTATACTTTATATAGATACCCTACGTTTAACCAAAGATTGAGAAACACTGCTTTGGATTATTTATTTATTTTCACATTAATGTTGCAAAAACCTTGAAATTTTACATAAAAAATAAATGTTGAGAATTTCCATTAAATATTTATCAATTTTTAAATAATTAATACCATTTTCAGATAATTAATTAAAATCATAACCTTTTTAAAAGTGTAATTAAATTTATTTATTCATTGTTTATTCACAAGTTACATGGTTTTAATTTAATTTAATTCATTTCAGTTCGAATTATTTTAAACTCACAATGTGAATGTAATGTGTGTCTATCATTTGAGATTCGGTAATAAAAATGTTACACATTTCTACCCCAAGAGAGAAAACAAAGCTGTGGTTAAACAACATATCACGTGGAAGCGCTGGGATATAATTAATTTTGTTCAAATATTTTTTATTTTAGAGAAAATAGATACTAGGGGCGATGTAATTTCAGTATTTACATCAGTTTAATGTCATCACAATTGCTAGTTTTTGTGTCTTATTTTTAATTAATTAAGCTAAGCATTAAATCGGTAATATCAAATGTTGGATATTCAAAATCTAATTTATCTTCAAGCTGTGCAATTTAAGTGCTTGCTTTCGTAAGCAGTGTGTAATATGCGTAATTCCTTTGTCTGTTGATGCACATTTTTCAGTTAATTATGTTACTGTTTTCTAAATACAATTTAATTTGAATATTTACATAAATATCTGCTAAAACATATTAAAGTTTGGTTGAAAATGCATTATACTTTTAACTTTGTTTCAACTAGGTCTACAATTTGTTTAAAACAAATGAAAATTGACGACATTTCAAAAAAAAGGTACACTTTCACACCTAATATGTAATCTACTATATTACTTACGTTAATTGAAACAATTTTTTGCTTAAAAAAGGAAAAATGACTACTAAACGTTGTGTGGTAATTTTAATTTAAATCTGAAAAAAACAACTAACAAAATTCATATCAAATAAACCAAAATCAACAATTATTTTAACAAAATATTGCTCTTTTGCACTCAATATGTAAACTACCACTTTATTTCAACTTATCATTAAGCACACTTTTACTGCAAAAAAGTTCTGTTTTCTCACTGTTTAATTTAGTTATTCGTGGCTAAAGCATGTCTTGCGTGCGTGTGGTTAGATTACTTATGAAATTTTATATTCATTCAACAGATTTGCCTCATTGCAAGCAAATTATCCAATTTATACAGGTAGAATAGATAAAAAGCGACTTTTCCAAAATTTGTTGTTATGCATTATTATTTATTCATTAGTCTTTATAATTAAAACATTCTTCCACTTGCCGCGACTGGAAAAACCCTTGAAATCCATTTTGCACGCGCGCTTCCAATTAAACTTTATGGATTGTCATTCAAATTAAATAACAACGCGTGTGAATATAGCGCGCACAAAATAATAAATTATTGATTAATCGCGCCAAAAATGATAAAATAGATTCATCTTTCATTTATAATACAAACAAGCGCATCCGATATTCACATGATATTAATAATAGATGGCACAGCAACAATTTCATCAACATTTCGTTGATTGAATTTAGATGGCGGCATGCATATTTGAAGGAAAAAATGTTGCTGCTGCGATAAAAAACGAGCAGGGAATGAATACGACGCAAAGTGTTTCGGGTGTAAATATTTATGCGCGTTCCATAAATCATTTCTAATTCAATGTGCGCGAACGTTTTACGACCGTTGTGCGATGTTTGCGACTGAATAAATTTCGAGAGTAGTATAATAGAACAATGCCGGAATGAATGAATGAATGAATGTAGCATCATCCTATCTAATTGTAATTAATCGCTCGCACTTTTACTTTATACTTTATATGTGATGTGTGTGTTTTTTTTAATTTTCCAGCAGCTGAGAGCGACTTCAGTCAGTAGTTCCACGTCCGTTTCGCTCGCCGAATGATTGGCTATTGCCATGCGCTACGCCGTACACCAGCGTGAATTCTCACTCGGCAGCGTTGTTCTTGTTCACGCCGGCATTTAACGTCGCACCGTCGAAAATAGTGTCGTAGTTAATTAGATGTGCGGGCGTGCGTTGTGCACCTAATCTCTTTTTCCGTTTTTTCCCCGTCGTCGTCAATCGTCGCTGTTTCGCGCCGCATTCACCGCCCCACCTCCCCCGCCCGAAAACATTTTCTATCTGCTGATCAACCATCGCAACGAGGAGCAGCAATTGATGGAGAGCAATTCCGTATCGCCGATGCCCGATATGGCGCCGATGGCCGAATTTGACAAGACGCCGCCGACGCCGCCAGAGGACACAGTGCCGATGGATGATTTGCCGCCGCCGCCGACCGCTGTTAGCGTCGCCGAGGAGAAGGAGGCCGAAGCGTAAGTCATACACATGCATACACATATATACACACAGAAAATCGGGTCATCGCACACATTTTCATCCACTTCTTTTATTCGTCCTTCCTTGCAACTCTTTGCAAGCCTTCGCTGCTCGCACACACAAATTGCCGTCGCACGATCAATTATTTGTGCAGAGGAATTAATTGTGCAACATTTTCAGGATTAATTGCGCAGAGAGTTTTATTCGATCGTAAAACAAAAGTATATACCTACCTCGAATATGCCACTCCACAACAAAACTTTTCACGTGGATTACCAAGTTTTACAATGCGAAATTTCAATTATTAAAATTATTTAATACAATTTTTTCGTTGATTAAAACATTTATTGGCTTTGTTTTAAATTCTAAGCGCATTCTTTAAAAACAATTTTATCGAGATGAGCCGATCATTTAAATCAGTGGTTCTCAACCTGGCACATTTAAGTTTATCAGTTGTTTAGTGCGTAGCATTAGCTTAATTTTTATCGATTTATAAATGAAAATAATAAATTACATTTGAATGCAATTTGGGAACAACTAAATAATTTGTTTCCTTATCTCATAAGATAATCAAGTTGTTGCAACGAGCATTTAATAAGTAATAATGGGCTTATATATTAAATCAAATCTAACCCAGTTGTAAAACTTCTATTCAATATTTTATATACTATATAAAAATCTACGTACATAAATAATTAAAACTGTAAAATAATTTAAAAATTTAATATACAAAATATTAATTTACATTTGATTCTTGGCACAGTGTAGTTTGGAAACCACTGATCCATACAATAGAAATGCTTTTGCTTATTAAATTTTCTATTAAGTTTTTGTATCAAAAGGTTTATATAATTTATTTATTCCAATGGACATTTTTTACATTTTGACACCGTCTTTAGAGGTAAATTAAATGCACCTGTAATTTGATGCAATTACATACGTGTACTACTTGTTTGTCTTTCAATATTTTAATTTGTATCGATTTAAAACGAAACATAAAATATTAACTTATATTGTTGGCAACCACTGATCCATTTCTGCTTATTAAATCAAGTTTAATATTTTCAATTAAATAATATATAATACCACTATTTGTTTATTCATTAATCATTTGACAATACAAAAAGTATTGGTTTTTGGCACAGTTTTACCAATAATGGATTATTTGTGGAGTGGCAAACGTTTTTGAAATATATAAAATTACTTTATATAGTATCTATATATAGGACGATGTAAAAAGTTGCTCCGAAAGTGGTTTCCAATGCTTCTTGCATTAAATCTTTATTTTTATGAAAGTTGCGCTCTGCACTTATATAAAACTAAAGAACTAAAGTAAGAAGAAGGAGGATTTCTGTTTTTGTGCTCGCGCGTAGTATAACTTTTTTCTGCATTATGTAGGATACACATATTTTTCAATATCGCCTTTCTATCCGCTCTGTCGTTCGTTTTGTCGATGCACAGCACAACGTGCAGCAGCAACACGGTTTGCCAAACCATTTTGCATATACGAGTGCACACACATACTATACATAATCATACATCCACTTTCGACCGCGCTAATATAAAAATCATACGCACTTCGAATGCGGATTGTTTAATTAGTCATTAAGCACTTGACATTGTTACCATTAGCATTGAAAGTGTTGTTCTAATAACGTCACTAAATGTACAGTGTGTTGCAAAATTCGATTTGAAAACATTGGTATAGTTAAAAGGTATTGTGGGAATGGTAAATCACTATAGATAGACCCTTAAATTATGTTTGGGGAGGTAAAAATCTATGTAGCGTAGAGTGTACTGAAAGAAATTATTAATAATATATGTATATATACGGTAATCAAATAAGTTCTTTCCGTTTTGCAGAGGTAAATTCACTAGTCGCTCATTGACCACTCGATAACTTGCTTAATTAAAGCGATATAAAAAATTTCAAAGAGAGAAAAATTGTAGGAAATTTAATTGTGATTCATTTATCTAGTAACAATAATAAACGTATTAGTTATATGGCCAAAATTTAAGAAATTTTATTTGGATATGGATCATAAGTGACTCATTTGCCACTCGATAACTCACTTAATTGCAGAGATACGAAAAAATTCAAGGAGAGAAAAAGGATGGGTAATTTAATTGTAATTAATTTATTTAATAATAACTATAGTCGTATCCCTTCAAATAAGAGCGCTACAGTGCAAAATTTTGTGAATTTACATGTTTATATTGGATTTACGTAAATCGGTAGTTTTTTAATGTTTTTATTTTTTTACCCTTGTAAATAAATGAAAATGATTGATGTAAGAGTAGTTTCCTATGTAAAATTAAATTTTCCGTCGAATGGAGTTATCGAGTGATCAATGAGCGAGTAAGTAAGTGAATTTACTTCTGCAAAACAGCTAGAAATTATATAGTTACCGTATATTTAAAGATATATATAATTGTCTTATTTTACATGCTTTAAAAAATGTTACTATCCGAAAAACTATTCTTCTACTATTGGAAAGAGAAAAGGGTATCTTCTGTTACTCAAGTATACATCTTCTAATACAATGACCAACATGGCCATTATGTTACTGGTTTAGAATACAATATCGAACTTTGAGAGACTATTTTCAATGTGGAACAAACTTTGTTAATGTGGAGTTATTCTATATACATTATGAACACATAACGCATAATTATAAAAATGCACAAGGGCATTAATAAGTTACAAATAATGAGCTATTGATCTACGTGTTATTTTTCAAATTTTTTTTTCTCAGTTTTATTTACTATGACCAAAAAAATGACAGACTTTATCTCTACACCTTTTCCTGAATATCTATTTTACCATAAATAAACTTTCTACCTCTAAAAATACATAAATACAATAAAAGTGACATCAAAAATGATACAAAAAAACGAAAAACAATATAAAATTTTATAAAAATAACGACTTTCCATGCCACCTACTTTAATTCCTCAATGTTGTCAGTCTTTTGCATTTGGCATCACTCTGTTTAGTTACATAAACGAGTGAGCGAAACATGTTTTGCTTAAAATCGCGCTGGTAATAACTTTATCAGCAAATGTAATAACCATCGCTAATCAACGATAAATTGGCCTCTGCCAGATTGAAAGCAGCCCGTCGTAAACATTACGCACCACTCGAAATTGAATATAAAAAGCCCGGCTTTCGATTTATTTATTATCGGCGTGTTGGGATTAAATTAAATTAAACAACCGGCCGAACAACCGAATGTGTATGTGTAAATAATTGGGTCAAAATAATGAACTTTTAGAATAAGTATCATACTTTCTTAGAAATTCCATTATAAGTGAGAGTCAATGAATCGATGCAGTATTAATAACTGTACGTACACAATATATATATATATATATATGTACGTTCCCTATAACCACTAAAACGCTAAAAAAAGCGAGTGAAAAGTGAAATGTTGCAAGGCAGAGAGGAAAAGAAGAAGAAGAAGAAGTAGAAAAAACGGCGGCGCGCAATGAATAAAATAAGCGCTCCGTATTTTTTTTTATTTTCCATTGTAGGGCTGCACGTGCACGCAATGCCATTAAATTAAAAGTGTATCGGCTGTGAATAGGCATAATACTATTTTCAGTGTGCGCGCTCGCAACCAGTGCAGAAACGTTCATTCATCCAAACGCCCGACCACACGTGACAATAGCGATTTTGCGAGCGCATCATATCAAAATTGCGAAAGTATGCGACATCGAATTTTTTGCGCGCAATGTGGGTTAATTAAAGGCGCGGTTCCAATGGGACGCTTAGGTGTGCATAATAAATAACACAATCCCCCAAACGCCGCCGCAACGCTAATTAATTGCCTGTAAAGTTTGATATGGGAGTCGTCGGCCTGCATCTTCTTGCGAACTTTTAAACTTTTTTTTGGGGGTTTGATTGTTGAGTTTAATCGAAAACGCATAGTTTGCTATCGGGCAATTTATCAAACGGGCCACAATAATGCGGGAGCGTAAAAGCTAATTGGCACTTCACAAGCGCGTCATCACAGGTGGCTGATAAAGAAAAGTATTTCAATAAACATAGATTTTTTTTTCTAAATTCGGAAAACTTAAAGCAAAAGTTTAATTAATAATTATTATTATTACCATTAAAAAATCTAAAGCCATTGAAAAATTAATGTCTAAATCATCTAGATTACCGCATGTTCAGCATGTTTTACGTCTGTGACGTCACAGGGAGACCTATCTGTTCGCCAACTGGGTTACACCAAAACACAATATAATCCGAAGTAGAGCTTGGCTAAACCTGGGCTTTAATTGCTTAATTTTAAATATATGACAGGGTCTCTTTGTGACGTAAATTTTTTAACATGAATTGAGCCATCCTCTAGTACATCTACAATTCTTGACATCTTCTATGTCTTAAATCAAAATTGCATTCAAATCACATATTATATGTAAAATATAAGATCCCATTCAAATAATTGAAGTTAGCCTTCGGTGGACACTTCGAAGAGCAAAGTGAATATCACCATTAGAAGCGTTTTAAAAAATAGTATTGTCCTACGTAACAGTCGTTTTTGAAATAAATAGGGATTGCCGAACTTATTGAACACACGGTATATACTATATATACGTAGGTGGTCCGAAAAGTTTCTAGCTTTTTTAGTAATTTTTAATACAGCCTTAAATTATTTTTTAGCATCACCACGCCCACTTAAACCGAAAGATTTTTTATGAATTTTTCTTTGCGAAAGAATTTTCTTCTATGATTTTTTTTTAATTTTGGCATTTTCCATCAAAATATTTAGGGATTTTCATTAAAAGTGATGCAAAATAGATAAGAACGTCCGGTCTTCTTTATTTTCTATCAAGTTTGATGACAGTCGCTAAAAGATTTGATGGAAAATGCCAAAGATCAAAGAAAAATTGGAAGAAAGTCGCAAAAATTACCACGCAAAGAAAAATCCATTAAAAAAATTGGTTTAATAGGACGTGGTAATTGCTAAAAAAATATTTTGGGACTGCACTAACTATTACTTTTTTCGGACCACTCACGTATATTAGATTGACAGTATCAATAAGCGCAAAAATGCTCACTATATATTATACTAGATTAATACAACTTCATAAATCTTCGATGGTTCTTAATTTAATTTGTTATACCAAAATCATTCCATTCATTCATTAGCATTTCGCACGATTTCTAATCATATTGTTGTAAATTTCACAAAAAAAAACAGTTCATCATGTTTTTTTACTCACAATTTCAAAATTATGAGTGAAAGATTATTAAAAGTAAAACCAGCGCATCATTGAATAGATTTGTAATGTGTATATTTAACATATTAATATAATGCATTTCACTATGGGAGAACGTCGTCCTAGCCGATCAACAAAAACTTTCTTGTGACACTCACCCCTAAAACATTTGTCGCCATACCAACGCGAATTTCGTAAATACAACCTGTTTGTGTTCCGGGACACTATACTCTATTTTTGTTATGCGGCTCTGCCTTCTAATTGCCGCGTTCATCCTAATGTGAAAACTTGTGTTTGTATGCTTCGTCATCATAGCATGGCAAATATGGATTTTCGACCCTCGATGTGTGATGGTCAGCGACCGTTCAACGATTTTCGCCTTTTGTTTTTGTTTTGACGTACATACATAAAGCGATTTATCATTGAAATGCCAAAAAAATGTGATTATCGCCGTCGATAATGAAAACATAAATGAATATTGTATGTGGAAATATAATATTGCAATCGATAATAGCATGGAACGTTTGTTGTTATATAAATAATTTGCTTGTTGTAAATATTTGTTTAATTATTTTAATTCGTGTTTGGTATTTGTTGAATGGAGAAAGCTTTCGCTAGTAATTAAATGAAATCACAATACAATACTATAACAAGCGTTAAAATGATCAATAAAACGACTATTTTTTATGCTACAAATAGGTAATTTATTAAGTTTCACTACTATCGTTGAAATTATTTAATAAAATAATAAAATTCAACAACAAAAAAACTGTTTGTACTATTATTAATACATGCGTTTTATACAGGGCCATTCCAAATTCGACCGACAACAATGTTTGAGAAATGATAGTAGGGGGCATGAGGATTGGAAATTTATAATATAGAGTTGCTTATTATGTTTAGGGTATTGGAAAAATTGGGTATTAGTTTAACAAAATTGATATAAATGATATGTAATACAAATTGTTCCAAATTGTTATGATCATATCATTATATTAATTTGTAATTATTATAATCTCATATGTGGATTATTTTGATAGGTAATTGTTTTACTACTATAACTGAAACTATTTAATTAATAATATTCAACAAAAAACTGTTGGTACTATTATTAATATTACATTTGTTATATACAGGGTCATTTCAAATTTGAGAAATGATAGCAGGCAGTATGAGGATTGAAAATTGCTATATGATATTGGGTAGCAAATTATGTTCAGGGCGCAAATATTGCAAAAATTGGGTATTAGTACAAGTTCAACAAAATTGATATAAATGATATGTACCTAATACAAATTGTTCCAAATTGTAATGACCATATCATCATATTAATTTGTGATAACAATTACCACATCTGATATGTTGTATCTTAAATCTCAGCAAAAATATTTTTGCAATTTTTCTAGCTATCCACGTCGCGTATTCTTTTGAAGTCATTATTCCGTAATTGTGATTCTGACCATACGTGTTATAGTAATTCTTAATCCTTATGGTGACACTACAATTCTTGAAGTATTGTTGATGGAATTCGGAAACATCTTCTATAATATTCTCACAGATTGTCATTTTTAATTCTCTGAGTTCACACTTGCAATATTGTTAAACCTCGTAACATGGGTTTATGCTCGTATTGGGAAGATTTTTATGCATAGAAAAATGTAAAAGTTGAATGAAAATTAATGATAAGATGTGTAGTACCTATAAAAGAAAAGACAAAATATCTCAATTTTGAAAATTTCTACGCCCCTTGATAATTTAGGTTAAACCTATGTATTATTTAAATTATTTACAGCAAAATAAAAATTCAATGTATTGCTAATAAAATGACTTTTTACACGTCCATTTAAAATTATTTAATAAACTAATAAAAAAATTGTAATTTTAAGTATTTATCTTTTAATAGAATTTACAGTGAAATGAAAATGAAATGTGTGTTACTCATTATTTAATAGCACCATTAATTGTTATGTGTGTGGAAAAATTTTACTACTCTTTCAAATTGAGCCATAAAAACTTGTTAATAAAATCCGTAGTACAAAGCAAATGCTATGTTTCTAATTAAACGTTTTTGACAATTCATATTGTTGATGAATGAATTATGAATTATGATTAAAATCTGCGCTCATAAAAATAATATATTTATCGTAAAAATTTAACAACATTGTAGTATAAGTAAAATGTTGTAGATATGCACTACCATAAACAAACTCATCATTTTTATGAATAATTCAATACAACCTGTTATATTTTTGTGGGAACCATAACTACATTATCTAAATACCAATCTCGAAAAGCAAACAATAAATGTTCTGTGAAAACTTACAATTTTTGTTCTATATGAAAATTAAAACATAATAATTGGGTGCAATTCTATAAATATATTCATTTTTTAATTAATTAGGACTAGGAGCATTATCATGAAAATAGATTTAGTCAAACAATTAATTAAAAACGCATAAATTTCATATATTTTTAATGCTGATTAAGGTTTTTAAATAAAAATAAAGTACTATAAATACTTGTTGTTTTGCCGGTCTGCAAATCTATATGTTCGTTCAAAATTTTGCATAGATTTTAAATTTACTTCCCAACTATCTAGAACAGCGTCGGGCAATTATTTTTTATTGGCGATCCACATTAGTTTCTTTATAATTATGATGATTTACATCATTGGGAAGAATAATCACATAAGAACCGATAGTCACAAACGTTTACCTCAAGTGCTAAGGAGGTAACTAACTTAAGA
This sequence comes from Adinopsis sp. GC000173, assembly GCA_030264715.1. Lineage (NCBI taxonomy): Eukaryota > Metazoa > Arthropoda > Insecta > Coleoptera > Staphylinidae > Adinopsis > Adinopsis sp. GC000173. Next base: position 32,383 of record JARJDW010015814.1, on the reverse strand, counting down.
TATCCTTTATGTCACCAAATATCGATGTGCATCTATGGGTTGTCATGTGATTATAATTCCCAAGAAAATTCCCTAGCAATTTTACAGCTCAAATGCGTAATTTAAAGTCAACATTTCAAAAGAAAAATATTTTTATCACAGAACGTATGCAGAATTAATGATTAATGATTAAATTAATGGCTAGTATGAAATTTCATAGTATCATTAAAAAGTTTTTGTAAATTTTGACTAAATAACATTTATTGCAATTTTGAATTAAAAACAAAATAATTCATTGAACACTTTGTATGTAAAATTTAATTAGCTACAAATCATTTTGTATACATTAAATAATCAAGAAAATAAGTGGTAGCCTAAACAATTATGCAAAATAAAAAGAAATTAAATATTTTCATTATAAGTACATTGTAAATTATGTTAAACTATATACCAAATTTATTTAAAAGAATTTTGCGGAGTAACAGGTAAAAAAATCTCCCAAAGGAATTTTAAAGTTGGAGAGTTAGTAGTTTCTAGTCTCCATATCTATTTAACACGTTCAAATTCGAAGGATTCGTATAGATATTAATTTTCATTTTTTTTATCTTTATCTTAGATATTGTATTAAGCTAATGCACATCAATATCTACCTTATAAAAGAAGTGATATATAGAACTTAAATTTTCTGTATTCATCGACACTACCAGCAATGGATTGATTGATTTTGCATCAGATAAATGTCAAAATATATCATAAATTGGTTGCTGACAATCGAGTAAATATATATAACAATAATAAATATTTGAGGCCATTATACCTTCCTATACCGCTACATTCTTTATAGGACTTAAAGAAGGTGCATTTACTGATGGATTTACGCAAGAAATTAAGTCAATTACAAATCTAAACTCTAAATAGTATATATGAAGAGAATTAGTTAATTTAGATTTCAAAAAAACTTAGAGATTTAGAAATACTGAAAATTATTAATAATTACTATCAAATAATTATTAGGTCACAAAAATGATTTTATATTTTTTAGAAAAGAATGCAATTTTTTGAAATCTGCAAATATTTATGATCAATTAAAATTGAGTAATCAACAAAAATCGTGCATATCGTAAGAATTATTTAATCCAATTACAATATGCAATAAAGTGGTGAATAATCTAAACAAATTAGCGCGGAATTTCGAATGATTATTACGATTATTACAATTATTCAACGTTATTCAACACAATTCCTTGCTGCTTCTAAATTATGCAACAACGGCCATTTAAACGATCGTGTAGGCGTTGCATATATGATTAACAACAACGCACAACGCGGATGTGCTTTTTAACATCAGCATCGTCAAATATATAATCTAATTGCTAAGCGCGCGATGAAAAAAAAAACAAAACTAAAAGCGCGCTCGGCCAATTGTTAGTAATTGTACGCTTCGAACGGAATTCGTACGATGGCGTTGGTGGTATTCGAAAAACGCGCGCTAGTTGGGAAGGCTAATATGTTTGTTGCGCGCGCATTTCCGCTTCAGGCACGAAACAGGCTTTTGCTCCGACCAACCTGCACCTGCTATGCAAGCAACCAAACGCTGAACGCGCGTGGCCTTCACTCGTTTGGAGTGAGTGAGTGTCGTTGCAACTACCTGTTAGTGCCTTAAGACAGCCGGAGAAAAAAAAACGAATTAATTTCGAGTGGTGAACTTTGTTTGATTCAGTTTTGATTTTATTTTTGTTTTTTATTCACGATGGGAAAGAACAAAATGCACACGTAAGTTTTTACTACTATACTCACTTGTTTTTTCGGCCGGCGATTTTATTTTGTTTTTCAAACAAACAAACAACAGCCAGATTGTTGTTTGTTGTGTTCGGATGTTATATAATAAGCGCATACACGGAGATAAATCGTTCAATATATAATTTTCATGTGCGGTCGCTAAGTGATTGCTTTTTGACGACGATCGGAAACTCACTGCTTGTTGTTTTTATGAAAACAAAAAAAAAGAGAAAAACATGACCGAACCTGAATTTCTTTCACTGCTTGCGCGCTTATCGCGATAATTTATCGTCTCGTATATGCTATTTAATTAACCCAAAGCCTTCAAAATATTGGTTTTGGAAGGCGAACGTAAAATCAATTTCCGCGTCGATCCAATGAATGGCCTTTTTTTCTCTCTCTACCTATACGTAAATTCATATCGTACTATTGTTCTAATTTTATTTGTGTTCTTTCTTTCACTGGGAGTCATTTATATTAAAGCAGCGATTAATAAATAAGTGGAGGGCAATTGTTTTATACAATGAAATTTAATAAACGATTTCTTTTCTGCTGCGGTGTGGTTATATGTTGACCAAATAAGCATAATTGATGATGAAAATTTCGTAGCAATAACATCTTTTAAAATGCTATGCCATTTAGTGTTGTTACATAAATTGATGTTGCTTCATTTTTTATTGTTTGGTTAAAAATGTCTATACAGTTGATGCGAATGCACAATTTTATTGCAATTTTTCATGCGACTTCATTAAATTACGATCAATTTATCTAAACTTCTTCTGAGTGTTTTGATGTGTTGTTGGTTACTTAATTTCTAAATGTTTTTTAGACAAATCTAAATGTTTTAGTAATAATAATGCTTCAGTTTTTATTATTTAATTAAATAATAATAATTTGATGCGAATGCACAAGTTTATTGCAATAATTCATGCAAATTTTGAAGCAAATTCATTAAATTATGATCAATTTCCTGTGAGGGTTTTGATCTGTTTTTGGTTGTCGAATTTCTGAGTGTTTTTTTACACAAATCTGAATATTTTTGTAATAATTATGCTTGATTTTTTATTATTTGGTTAAAAATGCGCACAGTTGATGCGAATGCACAATTTTGTTGCAATATTTCATGCAAATTTTGAAGTAAATTTATTAAATTATGATCAATTTCTTGTAAGTTTTTTGGTTACCTAGTTTTAAAATGTTTTGTTACAAAATTCTACATATTTTAGTAACAATTTTAAACGTACCACTATTTGATTTTAATCAATTTTTAATTTGTATGTAATGTTTAGTTAAAAATTTGATGCAAATCCACGATCTTCATTAAAAATCCACAAAATTTGAATTCGGTATTAAATTTTGATAATTTTTCTAATTATATTTTAGTAATTATTTGATATTTGTCAATGTTTTATCCAAATTGGTTTTTTTACTGTTGTTGGATTATTGTTGAATTTCGTAATTGTTTTTATGCAATTTAAACATTAACATTTTTGGTTTGTTTTTAAACATATTACCTTAGGCAAATGTCTATAGTTTTTTTTTCATAATTTTATGCAAATTACATAATCTAACAAATTTTGTGTAATAAATTACTATTTTATTTAAATTTTGCTATTTTTAGTCAATATGTTGTTATTTCAACAATTTTAAATGGTATTTAAAATTAATTAAGTAATATTTTTTTATTAAACTGTCAATATTTTTACGCAAATTGTCTATTGTCTTTATTTTAATTTCTTTACGCTAATTTTTATTATTAGACCTCACACAAATTTGCCGATTTTAAAATATTTTTATCTTATCTTAAATTCTTTAATTTATTGTAGGATTTTAGCGAACTTGTATGTTTTTCAAGCAATTAAACATGAAAACATTAAACATAATTTACGACGCCTGCCATTTACGAGTGTTTTAATAAAATGCGTAAAGAATTTGCTACAAAATCAAGCCACACTTCTGCCATCAACAAATCGAAATTCCTCTTTTTACCATAATTTACGGTTTTAATTGCCGTTTGATAAAAAAATCAACATTCCACTCAAAGGCGATTTCATAATTATCTATCATTGTTCTGTCTGATGCGAGTTCATCAATTCAATTATGTATCATATTTTTTCTTGCGAACGCAATTCTATTATAAAATGCATTTTGCAACAACACTCAATTATCATAGTTAATCTTTGCAATAATAAATTAAGCGAGCAGAGCATAACGTAACATTGGCAAAAAAACATGACTGAACAATTATCACCAATTTGTAAATTTGTTAATTGTGCTATTATAACATTTTTGTCTGCACCAGACGCTATTTTTAGAAGATGAAAAAAATCGTGCGGCAAGCGCAATAATTTCGTGATCAACAATTGCAAAATCAAAAACGATGGATGGTGTAAATAGTAAATACATTCTTCTATAACTATAATAGTAAGGTTTTTACGCGCGCGCGCAAAAAATGCCGTCATCGTTATAATAAAAAACATTATTCGCGCATTAATTATTAATGAGAGGAATGCGAGTTGATGCTAATTGTAACTTGGGTACAATAAAAGTATATGTGCTATGTAATGGCTTGGTGAATAAGTTGTAGCCATTTTTATATTATTCAAATTTTGTTTTCAAGAGTAACAAATATTTTTATATAATTGTTACAAAGATTTATTTGATGTCCATAAAATAAGGTCTTTAATTTTTATTACTGATTTAAAGTTTGTTAACTTTGAGATTCTTAAAATGAGATGTGGACACCTTTTCATCCCAAAATTGCCGAATCTGAATGAAATTTCGATTACTTTTAAATGTATTTTCTTAAAACTAAAGAAAATATATTTTTTATAGTAAATTTTAAATCTATAGGTAAACAGAATTAATAAATAAATTATGGTTTTTGGTAATATCTTAAATTTGATCCCAAAATTCTCGGATCTGATCGAAATTTCGATTACTTTGAAATGTATTTTCTAAAAACTAAACAAAATATGGTTCCGTTTCGCTATAGCAACATCCCATGTAAACTGAACTGCCAGCTAAAATTTCCGCTTCCCATTCTAAGCGTGCAGCCTCTTACCTACGTGCGGTCTTTTTTTGTACTCCCTTTGAATGCGTCAGTGATTTATGGCGGTTAGGTTAGGAGTACGGTTAGGTTAGAAGTTTGATGTCAATTAGAGTATCCCTTCCTTGTGGGAGTTGTTAGTTAATATTAGAAAAAAAGTGTCTTTCTTCAGCAAGAGCGCACGTGTTTGAGAGGCTGCACGCTTAGAATGGTTCGCGCGAGTAAAAATTTTCAAGTGATGTTGCTATAGCGAAACGGTACCCTTATATCTCAAATTTGATCTCAAAATTCTCGAATCTGATCGAGATTTCGATAATTTTCAAATACATTTTTTAAAAACTAAACAAAATACATAATTTTTATAGTGAATTTTAAATCTAGGTATATAGAATTAGCAAATAAATTATGTTCTTTTGTAATATCCCAAATTGTACATCAATGCTAGAAAATAATTTACTCTTCTTTCTATTAATGTAAGTTTTGATTATTTTGAGGTCATTTGGATGAATTTTTAAGTCGACAAAGGTGGGCATCCACTCTTCGCCTTTCTAAATCTGTAAATTTTGTTGATGAAATGAAAATAATTTGGTTTTCATGTAATTTAATGTAAGTTCCTATAGTTTTGAGGTTCTTGCAATGAATTTTCTTCTTCCTTTATATCCTCTCTTCACGTTTCTAAAGCTGCTCAAACTTTTCATCACTTTTCATTTAAACATGGCTGCATCTGAGAATTAATTGATTAATTTGTGCTTTGTGAAAATAATTTTCTCTCCAATTAATCTATGAATTATTAGTCAACCGCAATTTCGGTTACACATTTTCTAATTTATACGGCTCGATTTTCATTTCAATAACTCGCGGAAACACCGTAATTTGCGAGAAAATGTTATCGTTGTAACAAACAATCATCGCGCACAACAAATGCAACAATGTAATTTGTATAAATTTTTCACTTTCATTATCATCAGCGACGCGCGCGCGTTTTTGCTTTTAATATTGCATAAAATAGCGTTATTTTACGGATCGATTCCGTTTTTCAGATTTCACTTGCAATTAGCCGGTGTTATTGTATTCCATTCATGTCTAATTAGCGTCTGATGTGTTTTTGTGTTTTCGTTGTTAAAGCGAAATGATTCTCACAGCAATTGAACAACACATGTATACAGAACGTAACATCATTATATATTTTTAGACATTTTTTTTTCTCTCGTAAATATTTGGATTACGAATTTTCAGATTGAAGTTATTATTTATGTGCGCTTTATGTAAATCAGGGAAAACGTGGGGCACTTAAAACTTGCCGAATGTTTAATGAAAAATCCCGAAACCAACCAACAAACAACTTGTTGTCGTTGAAGCAAATTAACGATAAATATTTATTAAAGCCATTTTTTACACATTATTATCACACGCATTAGGCTAATGCCTTTTATTGATTGCGCTACGTACTTCTATCTATCTGTCTATCTATCACAACAATTTTTTACGTCAGCAAGGTAAATCAAATTCTCGGGCGTATAAAGAGTCCGCGCCATCGACGAAGCCAAATTCGATTTAACATTCGATGCGCTGAAATATTTTCAGATGGAAGCCGGCGCTCCATCTTTACCAAATTCGATTATTCGCTACGTGGTGCAATCTAATAATGCGAATAAAGAGCACATTAATAATTAGGTATTGCTACTTCTAATTCATATTATTGGTTTGATAACGTGACATTTTCAAATAATAGATGATATTCCACAAGTGTAAATACAATAACAATCTTTGGATGGAACGCACTTGCGATTAGGTACTTCTTTCATGGTACATTCAGTGTGAAGTGCGTTACTATTGTTTTAACAAATTGTTGCTTTACTATTATTAAAATATATATTACAATAGCTACATAAAGTCCATTTTTCCATTTTTTGATTGGAAACCGCTCCATGATTTCCAAATTCGATTATTTCTTTCATGGTACAGTCTAATAAAGCTAAAAAGCGCATTAATGAATTATTAATTCATATTGTTGTTATAACAACATGAAATTTTCAATTGAAAGATAGTAATCGAAAAAAAATGTTGCTTTATTATTAAAATACATGTTACAATAACAATAAAAGCATTTTACAACTAGAAAATGTAAAAAATGGAATTTTCCAGTTGGAAAAAATTCCATAGATTTTTAGATTACGTCAATGGAATTAAACGTTTCTATTTGGATAAACTAGGTGATTTTGATTTCATGATATTGACACTTATCGCTAAAGTGTCTTCATGAATAAATTTGAAATTTCTAGTATAATTATTATAATGTCTAGGGGTCTTAAGGGTGAATTGAGGACCAAAGGCCTTAGAGTCATCATCCCAATATTGAATGCGGATTGCTAGTTTTAGGATACTTTTATAGACATTAAATTGTGGACTATTTACTTATTTACTAAAATTGTAGGTATACCTGCTATCATTACCTGTACTTATTTAAACCTACATATTTAACAAGGAATATATAGCATAATTATTATGTTGCAAAATTTCCACATTTTTTGGGTCTTGTCGAATTTGCGATTAAATGGCATAGTCAGTTTAACGTTGAATTGTGGGCTTCCTATTTTTGGAATACTTTTATAGACATTGAATTGCAGAGGAAACTAAATATATTCAATAAAGTCATGCAAATTTAAGAAGAACTTCACAAATATATGAAGGTTATGGCACAAAATTCGCATCTTACATTGGCATTACCAAGTGCAACTTATTGGAATACCTACGTTAAGTTTTTGGGTATTTACAACTCTTTTTTGCAATAAAGTCGCATTATTTCAGTATTTTAGAATAAATTTATGAAAGTAAACAAAGTTAATTTCTTATATTATATAAAACTATTCACATAATGAATAAATATTTTTAACGAAATGAAATGATATTATATGAGAGAGTTAAGTGTGGAATCGAAAGTGATTAACTACCTGTCTGATTAAAGTTTATTATAAAAAAGATTAAAGGTCATTATATCATTAAATCCTTCCTGGAGTTTGATCTTTTCTTTTCTTAAAATATCCCAATTACAGGTTAAAAAACAAACAAAAATTATTGAAAGTGGTAGCTGCAATTTAATTATCCTGGTTACAAATTTTCTCAAACTTGTACTAAACGTTTGCTTGAATGAAATATATTTAATTTGTAGAAACTATTTCGCAATAATATTACAAAAAAGAGTGATATCTAAATAGAATCACAAGAACCGTATGTTTTATGGAAGTTTACAAGACTTGGAATGAAGATGACTGAGATAAAACTCAACATCTCCGGATAATTCCATTATTTATGACCTTAGTTAACTTAATTATTATTACATTTTAGATAAAAATTACTGCTGCACTGCATCAGTTGCAATTTAATTGAAATACATTCCAATCATCTATAAAAAATGCAACACTTCAAAATTTCCAACCGACTTTCCACTTGTCTATTGTTTTAATTACAATTCCTTCAGAAATAGTAAAATAAAATCTAATCAATGTAATTTTATATGAAAATTGCAACACTGTAAAGACTTGAAGATGCATCTGGGTACAATAACATTATGTAATCGTACAAAAAAAAAACGTACGAAACATTAGAATAATTATTACTCCTAATTGATTTAATTCATTTATATAATATCCTATCTTACTCATATCCTGTTCGGACTGAACATATTTACTAAAATAAAAAATAAAAACTAACGTGCGCGCATCACATCATCATAATGCATGAAAATTATTCACATGAAGAAAACTCGGAGGGGTCGCACCGAGCAGTGCCGCTGCCACGTCACTCCATATATCTAAATCTAAATAATTATAATCATCACGCATGCACCTATTACACATTTTTATAGCGCAAAAACGACTGCCTTCATTCAACAATTATTTTACATTGAATCGATGGAGCAAAAATGCAATCGCACTCACTGCGCGTCCTTCATCATCGCAACGTTTACGTTTGCATGTGTATTCTAATTGTTGCTGCGGCTCTGGCATGGTGATTAGAAAGATGTGGCATTTGCATCAAGCGTGTGGAATGTCATTTTGAGCGTTTCTTTTTTTTGTTGTTTCGTTAAGCAAACATGACGATTTGAATGGTTTAACATTCCACCATTTGTTGGTTGGTTGGTTGGTAGCGCTTAATTAATAATTCAAATTGCTGATAAATTTAACAAACAGTTGGTTATAAAAACGATGTTTATAAACTAAACAATGTGTTTGAATTGAAATTGAATTTTTTTATTAGTTTTGTGCAGCTGATTGTTCAACTTTATAGTTTTTTTTAGATATTCGTAAAACTACGACTAAATTATTTTATTTCTAACACATTTTGCTTTGTAGTTTTATGCAAATTTTCAAAAAAATGGGCAATAGAACATTTTTACTTTATAACTCGGTCTATTTATGTGCCAGACCAATTTTTGAAAGCCAAAGTCCTCAAATTTGGAGAAATATCTAGTTTACAAATTAACTAACCCATTTTAGCATGCAAACATATAAACCTATGAAACTTAAAAAAATAATAATACATTTTTTATAGATCATACATTCAATATGTTATATTTTGGGGGTATACCATGTAAATCTCAAACAATACGCACTTGGCATTTTTTAGAAAACTAATGAATCATATTGAGGATAAAGAACAAAAGTTTTCTGGCAAAAATTTGATCAAACGTTATTTGAGCCTTTGGAAAGCATTAAACTCAAAAAATAAAAACACTTTTATATATCATACCTTCAATTTGGTGTACTTTGGGGATATACTATGTAAATCTCAAACAATACGCACTTGGCATTTTTTAGATAACTAATTAAACATACTGAGGTAAGAGAACAAAGGTTTTCTGGTAAAAAATTGATCAAAAGTTATTTGCGGCTTTGGAAAGCATCAAACTCTAAAAATAACAGCACTTTTTTATAGATCACACCTTCAATTTGTTATATTTTCGGGGTCTAAAATATAAATCTGAAACAATACACACTTGACATTTTTTACAAAACTAGAATTAATCATATTGAGGATAGAGAACAGAGGTTTTCTTGTAAAAAATTGATCAACAATTATTTGCGACTTTCAAAAGCATCAAAATCAAAAATTTGCGATATAAATTTTCGGACGAGCTGTATTTCGTTAAAAATTTTAAATTAGGGCGTTTAAGAAAATTGATTAATTCCGAATTTAATTAGTTATCTAGGAAATTTTAGATTAGTCATGTCTTAAACTGTAATAAAAACTTTTATTGTTTGTTTTTTTTTATTTTTTTACGTAGTTGATAGATTTGGTTTGTAAAACTGTAAGAGAATTTCTCGTAAACCCACAATTTTTACTTATATTTTGTAATCAAGTTTACATTCATTATTGTGGTTAGAGTCCACAAAGCCACCAATTTTTATCTGATCTCGTTTTTGGACATCTTATACATACAGGACATTTAAAGTGTATATGTGCAGACATGATTTCTTTTTCATGAAATTGTGTCGTAGTATAGTATATATGCAAAGTGATGGATTTACTTCATTCACTTTTTTTTATTTAAATTAATACAAACTTTCTTATTCTAAACAGCATATTGACATTTTTTTAAATATAATAGAATTGAGTTTTAGTCGACAAAGCTATTTAAAAATAAGTAAAAGTTGTAACACCATTTAGTTGTAATTAAAAAAACAATTAGTTGGGGAAAAAAGTAAGTCCGTATGTAGAAATTTGTGCTCCATTAGGAAATATAAACAAATGCCATATGTTTTAGCTTGGAATTAATTATAACAAACCTATATCGTTATACATTAAATATACATTACTGTGAGAAAATTTTAGCATTTTGTGAAAATATGAAATTTGATAAAAATTGCCCATATTAGCAATTGTATTATCTAACGCCCTGTATGATTTACGAGCGTGCTAATTAAAAACCATCGACCTAATCTTGAAATAATTATTACGAGGCGCTAATTATTGTAGTATACCAGACGACGAAACATCAAGGTTATTGTCATTTTATCCCATAATTATTTTCATTAAATTAAAATTTATATCATAATCGTATTATACATTAGATAAATAGCTTAATGCTATTAATTTTATGGCTTTTATCTTGTAAATTAACGGCAAACAAAAGAGGGAACTCGCGCGCGTTGGTAGACGACGAATCATAATTGTAAACAACAACGATACGGTACCTACATGCAGCAGCGACAAATGCATCACAGTGTTAAAGAATGAGTTTACACTTTATGTGTACATCTTTTAGATGGTTGAACAAATTTAGTCGACATTAAATGTTGAACGGTGCCACTCACATCTTTTCTAATTAAGATCTAATCCGGAAATGAATCGCAACTGAGAATAACGCCAAAGAATATAAGAAGAACATAAAATATACTATAACTGTATTGAACTAAAAATATTGATAATGTTTGTAAATTTTGCTATAAACTATATTAAAAGATTTATATTTTCTCTTCGGAATTTAAAGCAGGTCGTAAATAACTCACAGTCGTAGACAACACCTGTAATTGCAAAAAGTTAACATAGAAAATATTTTTTAGTTAATACATTATATAGTATCTTATCATTATCGCCAAATTTAGTTCAAAATACTACATAGGAAATTAATAGAGAAAATATAGTCTAACATGTTTTAATAGGTAATGTTTAGGTCATATTTTAAGTAAACAACTGACAATAACGCTGAATTTCTGTCATAAAATATACTACAATTTTTGCAACTGAGCAAACATTGTTGCAAGAACTAAAAATATTCATAATGTTTACAAATTTTGCTATAAACTATAATATATTAAAAGATTTATATTTTTACTTCGAAATTTAAAACTGGTCGTAAATAACTCACAGTCGTATACAACACCTGTAATTGCAAAAAAAACTAAATATTTTAGCTAATACATTTTATCTTGTTATAATTGCCAAATTGAGTTCGAAATACTTAAATATGAAATTAATAGAGAAAATACATTTTAACATATTTTAATAGCTAGTTTTTAGGTCAAATTTTATGTAAACAACACTTTATGATAATCCTATAATTTTAGCTACAAACTTTTAGGTAAATCTCAATTGCCTAGAAGTTATTTAATTACCTAAATAAAACACGTATAAAAATTTAGTACTTTCAGTCAGTTTTACAATTTTATTCCATCCTATACATAAAATTCTAATAATAAATTGGAATAAAAACATCCGCACACAAGAATTTTTGAATAAAATGTAAGTTGAAAACAACAAATTGAAATTAACAATGACGCGAATTCATTTAAAACAATAGAAATTGAAATTACACTATAAAATATTTTCAGGTTTATGTTAGCAGTTGTAATCAAAATTTAGAACAAGCAGTTCTTTTATAATAAATTAAAATTCATTGCGCATTTAAACTGAATTTTTACTTGTATAACCTAAACATAAAAGTTAATTATATTATTAGTACCTACATTTGGACCATTTTTACAAAATTACTTCCAAGCTATATGAAATTTTAATTCAGCTTTGAATGTAAATAACTACTTAACAACAACTGCTTTAATTAAAATCTGAACCGAAGACAAATCTATATTGACAATCCACTAAATATTAAAGATTAAAGTTACATTAAAATGATGATCAAATGCTGTACCTAATAGTTAACTTTACTTTATTTTCTACATGAAATTTTATTAGAGATTTGAATAAATGAATTAAATTTAAATCGAAGTAAACATCAAAATTAACAATATGAATTTCACAGAATTTTAGTGCTTTTTTATTCCTTTTCAATGAATTTCACTGAATTTTAGTGTTTTTCCACACTTTTTCAATGAATTTTATTGTTTCCTCTCTCCTTTTCAATGAATTTTACTGTTTTTTACTCGTTTTCAATAAATTTTACTGTTTTTGAATTCTTTTTTCATGTATTTTACGGGTTTTCACTAATTTTCAATACATTTACTCAATTTTACTGTTTTTTTCTCTCTTTTTCAATGAATTTTACTGTTTTTTCAATCTTTTTCAAAACTCAAAGTTACATCATAATCGATTTTGTTAGTTTATACAAGTTTAAATTAATTTTTAGAAATTTCTATCAAATATTATTACTACTGGGTACCATAAAATGCAAATTTATATTCTAAATTGTAAATCACTGCCTATTAATCTGCAACATCCTTAAATTTTTATAAAATATGTAACACTTGGAAAATTCATTAAAAAGTTTAACTTTAAAAGAGTTAATAAATTACTTAACTGTTGATATATATTCATTAAAATAGATTGTTTATAAACTTACCAAGTGTTACTTGTGTTGTAACAACAATTTAATCGAAATACTTCACAATTGGATTCCGCCTCAATTATGTCATTTATTAATTTTTCTTTCTTTCCAATTAATAAAATTTAAGTCGCAGTTAGAGACATTTTTAATTACAAATATTAGACATGAAACTTAATTAAGATTAGTTCATCTTATCATCCATTTGTATAATTTTACTTTACCATCCTACATGAAATTCTAATCGAGATTCGAATGAGTACAACAACTGCACATACATACACACGAATAAATCGTCGGTTTTCGAATTAAAATCTAAGCCTACATAAATTCCTACCTCACCTTTATCATTCTCTGCGCCGGAAAAACGAAACACCTAATGACGAATGCAACGTGTGTGGTAATTACACATCGAATAAAATCGCAATTAGAATCGCAAAATTCCATCTCGTGCGCGCAAATGCATTCTGCCATTTGTCGACAATCATCGGCGCATACAGTAAAAAAAAAGATGTATGTATGTAATGTATGTAGCAGCGTCTCGACAGGCCGCAACAACGATTTATCACCGTCGTCCGTTCGGACATTGCATTTTTCATCTCATCGCTCTTTACTGGCGGAGATAAACAAACGCTCGTATATAGCCAATGCGACGACGCTTGTAGTACGTAAGTGTACGTACATACAAAGAATGTATTTGTAGGTCAGTTAGAGAGATCTACCGTTAGTATGTCAACGAAAAAAGCAAATCACTTATTAATGAACGAAATAAAGTGGAGCCATCGCTGTATCAGATATGTATGAAATTTGTGCAAACCAGGCGTTTGGTTTGTCCGGCTTGAGGGTGCCAGTGCGCGTTTTTTAGTCGAACGGAAGTCCATCGTTTAGAATTTAGTTTTATAGGCGCTAATTTAGCGTAATTTGCTCGATGATACATTCCAGCCGGGTAATTAAAATGCTCCAGATAATAATATTTTTGTTGCTTTACGAGTGAGAGAGAAAAAATGTTATGCCAGTTGCCACTTTTCATAATAAAGTCGTTTACATGATGTTGGATAAGAAGAAGGAAACGGCTCATATATGAGAAATTAAACAAAACGAAATAAAAAAGGCGTTGCACTGTGTTGTATTTTTTCACTCTTAATACGAGTACCATTCAAGCAGAAAATAAAAAGTTTAATGACTCAATAGAAAGCATAGAATGTAAGTGACATTATACTTTAATAAAGTTCAATTATTATAAATTTCAAAGAAAAATATAAGCGAGAGGGGAGGGCGTAGCGAGTTTAATCAACCCTCATTTCTCATGCCGCATTGAATTTGAGAAAAATAACGATAATTAAATTCGAAACTAGGGATCGGTGGTACGTTCATTGTTTGGGAAATAGCAAACGTTTGCTTTTTTATAAAATTAGTAGGTAGATTTATTGTACGAATTGCGCTTAAAATTGAAATAGTGTAAAAGCAGAATTGCCCATATATTTCAATATCAATTGTGCAAAGCGAAATACAAAATTTATTTACAAGTGAATTTATAAAAAATTGTGTAAAATGCCTATATGTTGCATCAATCATATAAAATCAGAAGCGTGTAGATAAAGTATAGTGTAAATTGAGGTTAAAAGCAAAATCATCTGTATATTTCAATAGCAACTGTATATATCGAAATACAAAACTTATTTAGAAATAAATTCTTTAAAAATCGTGTAAAATATTAATATTTTTCATCAAACATGTAAAATCAGATGCGTGTATAGAAATAGGACCGTGTAAATCGAGTGTTAAGTAAAAACTGATATAGCGTAAAAGCAGAATCACTTACATATTTAAATAGCAATTATGCAAATCGAAATACAACATATATTTAGAAATAAATTCATTAAAAATCGTGTAATATACCTATATTTTTCATCAAACATATTAAATTCGAACCGTGTATAGAAATAGAACCGTGTAAATCGAATGTTAAGTATAAACTGAGATAGCGTGAAAGCAAAATCACCTATATATTTCAATATCAACGGTGTAAATCGAAATTCAAAATTTATTTGGAAACATATTCATTATTATTATCCTGTAAAATATATTTTGCCACCAAACATGTACAATCAGAAGCGTGTAAATCGAGTGTTGAATATACATTGTTATGTTTATTGCCAAAATGTAAACAATAACAATGCTGGGCGTTGTTCCTCCATGCATCGTGCTCGCTTCGAAAGTCGAATGGACGATTAAAAATAGCGAAGAGATGGTGTATTGTTTGGAAAGCTGAAAATATTTATTATTTTTTAACATCTTTAGCACAGTCATCCCTCAATGGTATAAAATTCAAATCGTTAAAAAGCACTGAATTAATACAGACCTGTTGGTTAAACTATCCTTTAAAGCTAAATAGTAGAATTTTTAATAGTGACTATTAGGTAAAAGCAGTAAGAAAAAGTTTTATTTTTTAAGAGACTTGTTAGAAATTGCTGAAAATTAAATTTATTTTCCATAAATATCAATAAATATTCCCATATGCAGTTAATCAAGTTTGTATAAAAAAATTAAGTTTATTAAAATGCTTTTTATAAAGATAAATGTCAACTTTAAACTAATTTTTCTATTGAAAATGGATCAAACTCTAACAATACCTTGCAGTTAATGTGTTTCAAAATTGCAATCAATCGTCTATTATGAATTTACTACTTTTATTAATATTTTTCGACCAAAATTTTAAAAGGTGTTTCATGTACCACTGCCCTACTATTAAAAATGTATATTCTATGTTTCTAATTTAATTTATTTCATGCAGAACTTGACGTGTGTTTAAAAATTGCGCGCTCGGTTCGATTAAAAATTGACAGGTAATCAGAAAATGTTAGCACGTTTTTGCTATAAATTTTATTGAGATCTACTTTTCATTCCAAATGCTAATATGTTTTACAGTTTGTTTTTCTCCAGATTGACAAATTGTACATTTTTTATGTAAAAATAACACGTTTGCTTGACTTTTTGTTGAAGAAATAGTGGAGAAAATTATGTAATCAATCAAATTTTCTGTGACCAATTGTATAATTGAGTAATTTGCATCTCAATTACAAAAAGCTCATAACACAATTATAAATTGTAGCACATTTTTTTGTAAATGTACATTTTCTTGTTGCAATATTTATAAACATAGAAAAAGATGTGTGTTTGAAATTAGAAAACGAACACAATGTTGTTGAGTGTGTGCATAATGCAGTTTCACATGTTTTTACTAAATTTTCACTCAAACATCTTAAATATTTCGTTTTTATTGCTGCACGTACAGGCACGTTTCCTTTGTTAATATTTAAATTGACGTCTCAACAATATAGTCATCAATTTATTCAGCGCGAGCGCAATAAAAATCTAAAATGTACCGTTATACGTCGTCGAGAAAAACTGCAGCAAAACGATAGATTCGATGTTATTGTATTTTATTAATTTTAAGCGTGCGGTAGTAGCAGAGACGACAACGCGTTATCGCGCCAGGAATGAATTCACTGCACACATAGCCCATTTAGACAAGGATCTTTCATCGCCATTTGGCGCAAGCGAACGCGACGTTTCGGGGCGCATTTCCACGTCAGGCGTGTGTTGTGTGCATGTGCAGCCCACGGGCCGCGTAGGCCCTGAAACACATTGTGAAATCGAACCCGTTCCGAGGTGTATGCGCGCCTAGCAATTCCCATTTCTAACGCCTTCACCATCGGCAATCATCTGCTGTTGCAGCAGCAGCACTCGCCCATGCAATATAACAACAACAACAACAATATTGTGTGATAGATTATCAAATTAGGAATGAAAAATTGTCATGCTAATGACCCATATATTGGACACTATATGTAGTTGACCGATCGTTCGGAGAAACGATAAATTATTGCGTGTTTGAAAAGTATCGCGACGAATTGCAGATTATTGCAGGTGTGATGAATGTTTAATAGACGCGGCCCGAAATTCGCCACGCTTATGAATTCGAAACATCTCTAATCGACTTTCTAAGCGCGCATGATGCGTGGAACAACGCCCAGCTTTTGTTTACATTTTGGCTATGTACGATATAAACACAATAATGTAGATACTCATCATCACACGATTCATATTGAAAATGTGGGTACTCTTTCGTTAGCACACCGCTTAAGTGTGCTCGAATAGAAATTATTTTATTAAACGCTAATGCTTTTTTTAGATGGGAAGGAGTTTTTCAGTAAAACACAATTTTCGAGTAGATCAATACTTTTAGCTGTGGGTTTTGGCCGTCTTCAGTTGTATCTATTGGTATTTTAAAATTATTATCTATTTATCGTACAAATTATGCTTGGAATAATTGAAATATTGAAGTTCTCATTGTTCCCTTTAACGATTGATATTGAAAATGCACTATCCGATATTGCACGGTTCCTATGTGCCAGGTTTTTATATCAAAAAAGGATCTGTAGTCTAAACTAAGATTATGGTAATCACAATGTATTTACATACTCATTCCTCGATTTAGGGATCTGTGTTCATATATGGTTTACATTGAAAACACGATGAGCATTATTTTTTTAGAAATCTATTTATCGTGTAACATTTTAAACGTAAACTAATCATGTCTTAAATGGCGATATTTCTTTTACATCACTTTGCTTTGCACTGTGAACTAAGACATCAAATTTAAATGAGTAATAAATTTTAAT
Organism: Adinopsis sp. GC000173; assembly: GCA_030264715.1. NCBI lineage: Eukaryota > Metazoa > Arthropoda > Insecta > Coleoptera > Staphylinidae > Adinopsis > Adinopsis sp. GC000173. Next base: position 14,613 of record JARJDW010015814.1, on the reverse strand, counting down.
TGTTGCGATAAACACTCGGCGAACTATTAATTAATAAATCTATAGTCTATTGACTAAAATACATTTTGAATACAGAAGTAGAATTTAATTAATTATAAATTGTTTAAGCAAATTGATACACTTTTTAAGCTTTTTAAACACTTTATTATGTCAGGAATGGGAAATTAAAATTAATTCATTCATGAGTAGTGTAAATATTAATTTTTCAATATTTTAAAACATAAAAAATATATTGAATTAAGCAAAGTAGAACAAAACGTTGCTGATTATTCGTTAATATTTCATCAAGCTGACAGCGAGCGCTTTTCAAACACTTTAAAATTTTAAGCAAAATAAATTAAATTAGAAATTAGAAATTGCTACAAATCTCTTAGTTTCTAAATGAAATATTTATTATTGATTAATTTTGGTGGTGGAAAATCAGAGGGACAATTATTTGTCATGTCGTTATATAAGTTCGAATTAAGGCAGACAACATGAAAAATATTTTAGTAGTAAATCTATGAGTAATTGTCGCAATTGTCACGATATCATGAATTAACATTCTATGTTGATTATTAAACGGAGGGGAGCGCAATGTACAACAACCAACGATATGGGTAGTTAACCGGCTGGCTTTCATAATGCATTGCCGTTTATTTTTCAATAATAGCAACAATTTCATGAATTATTATGATTGCATGTTAAATTAGAAATAATTAACAATTATAAATGCAGCCGCATTTAATATATATATAAATGAAACAAAAAAAATTAACAAAACAACATAGAAAATATATGAAGAAAAGAGAAAGGGTTAATTATTTGTAAGCGCGCGCGCGCTCGCAGAAGCGCATTCGAACGCTTTAATTACACATCAAATTCATTTATAATGCGCGCATGATTTATCGCTCGCCAACATTATACATCCATCCTTAATTCTTCCAATCGTTTTTTTGCTGTTGGTTGCATCACTTGTGCGCCAGAAATGCTAATTAAATCCGAATTTTGTGTTCGAATGTTGCATTTTCCGAACGCGAACATTCAAATGAGAAAACACCGCGCGCGATTTCTAAATCTCATCTAGGTAAATGTTAAAGCACTTTAAACGCGTTAGTTAAACTTTCTATGTGTATTATATTTGCGAAGAAATTGTTATCGCTCGAAGCAAGCCAGGCAAAATGCTTTGATTTACGTGTTACATGTTGTTCGGATTGCTGATGCAAAACAACCTGCCAACCTTTTTTTTATTTTTATTTATTTCAATAATAATCATTTTAGAAATTAATAGCAATGAACATCGAATTAGATTATTTTATGAATCAGCCGGTGGTTTCGGGCACTAATCTAGGACAGTTTCGTTTAATTACCAATGCGGCTGCATGTAGGCCTTGCTATGTGTCGTTGTAGTCGTCTTGTTGGTTGGTTTGTTTTTTTGCTCGGACAATTAACGTGAATCGAGCGGGGGCAAATATATATAATAGGTATATGAAAAGAAGTGCATTTCTAGGTCAGGCCAGCGCCGCACGCTTAATTACCAATTTTTCATGTTGCTGTCCGCTTGACGCAATATTAGATTTTTCTTATCTAATTACCTACGCTATCGGTTTTTCGCGCAAACGTGCGCGAATTCTTTTCTTATTTGCTTTATTACGACGAAAAAAAAAGAGCAACTAAAATGCATTTTCAAAATTTGTTTTAAAAGAAGCTGTCTTGTGAGTTAGTTTGTGATAACGAACATTAATTTTTCACTCTGAGGAATACTAAGTTGATGAATAATTATTTCCGTTTTGAATAAACGTGACATTTGATTAAGTAAATTATAAAAATGTTTATTAAAGTTTATACTCGTATTCCACTTTACAACGTTATGATATACGTATTAGCGTTGGCTTTTTAGATAAATTTTATCTTTTCAGTTAAATTATAAAAATGACCATCGACGTTTATCGCTTACCTATTTCTGGTTTGCCTTTCTGGGTTTTGTCATCTGATTTAAAGCGGGCAAACTATTCTTGACATTATCTATATAGGCTAGTTTTGTTGTAAAGCTAAAAAGTTTGTTGCGATAAAGGCATTTTATCAATTGCAAAAAAACAATTTAAAATAAAAATAATCCACCTGGATAGGAAAAAAGTCTTGTAAGTTCTATGCGAAACGCGAATTGATTGATTATTTATTTAACAACGTACTTATGTATGCGTTGGCTGCCAAGCAATGATGTTTACTTAAGAAATTAACTTGCAAGCAATGTTAATCTAATGAAATTGTAGAAAGGTTTGTGTAAATATTTAAAGTCGACGTCTTTTTCCTTCTGCTGTGTGTTCCTTGTGTATTGTTTTTTTTGCCAACTTCATTATTGGTATAATTTGTTCGAATGGTTTGCACTTGACACTCGGGAAGAGAGTTTAATTGTGTTTTTTGACCGAGTGCACTTTCAAGTTGCCATTTTAAACTTGTTTGTTTGGCATTGTTTGGCAAGATTTTTAAGATAAATCTTACCTAATACTTAAAGTGCTTGTTTAATGATTAAAATATCTAAATAGGCGAATAAATAATTCAATATTAACTTATAAACTTCACATATTTGGTCATGGTTTTAATTTTTGGGCGAATTTCTAAGACAATTTAAAAAGTTTTGAGACTTTGCAGCTAATAATTTACATGTTTTCTTTTATTAATTTAAAACCACCACTAATAAGCAATATTTATAACATTTTTTTTAAAAGAATTATAATAACATTGTAACATAACATAATTATATTTTTATCATACTTTAAAATATTTGCTAGAAATAAAGAAACATTACCGGGATTAACGAATTATCTATAAACATTTTTGCCACTATTTGATGTTAAAGAATTATTAAGAGTTTTAACTAATACTACTTATAGTAATTTTTAAGAATTTTCAATATTTTTGGCATTGCTTTCATTGGATGTTTTAATGATTTAATAAAGAAATATTTAAATTTAAGAGCCTTTCACATCCTTAGTATTCTTTATTAATCTTTAAATGATTTTCTATCAATATTTGAAAAATAATTGTCAAAAAAACCGCTAACAATACTTGTTCTTAGAACATTGTTGTTGGCAATTTGTTCTCTTGCACTTGACAAGTAAGAGTTTAATCATTTTGGTTGAACGACTTTCAAGTAGTAGCAGAGCTACAATTATACGTTATTAATTAATCATTTTTTCCCGATAAGCTATCGTCGTCCGATGATTTCTAAAGCTAGTTGTTTGTATGTATGTACGTACGTCTCCGTCTGGAACGATAAGCCGAATGCAGTATGTTTTTGCTCTTTCGCTGCATGTTTTGGGTGGATGGATGTCTTATCGCATTGCCCCACTAATGTATTTCATTACAACGATAATTGTTTACACCGTCGTATACCTAGCCGTGATTCAAAATGCAATTTCTATGAATGGCTCGTTGAAATTGTAGAATGGCAAAAGATTAACCAGCTAATTGATAAGACATTAATCAATACTATGGTGTTATTTAAGTTTCTAGCAAATGCATTTCAAACTCATCAATAAGCGATTAATTTTTTCGTACCACTTAAATTATATGACCGGTAATATGCAAAGCAATATTTACACTTTCTACAAGAAGGCGATTTTTATGTTTTTAGGTTATGATTACGATTATGTGGTGTGCGTATTGAAGAAAACTTTAATTCGCCGTGTAATAAATCTTGCTATTCTTGTACCTTTCATTGCTCGCATATTAAATAATTTCATTTGGCAAATCAAGAACATTTTAAAGCAGTGTTTCTCAACCAAGGACACGTCGCGGTCTAATAACGCAGGTCTACAAAAATTTGAAGTTATTTGATGTGATATAGGACAGGTAATACTTTCTATTGATATTAAAAGGAATCGTTTATTCTCAATGCAAAGCTAATTAAAATTTGGAGACCCAAAAATGCAAAATTTTCAATATTTTTTATTTGATTTAAGTTTATTGAATTTTATGAGCAAAATAGAATTTTAGACAACATTAATGTGAATTTTGCGTTTTAATTTAGCATTTAAATGTATTAAATATTCAAGAAACTGAAACTAAATGGAATAAGACGTATTTTGTTCTTTTTTTGTTGATAAAATTAAGGATGCAATCATTAGATAGTTTATGTACTTTTTGTTTAGAAATCTAAATCCAAATTTATATTCAACGCACTCACACTGATAGGTACCTACATACAAGCTAAATCAAAAATTTTTATCCAACAATAACCAGAAATTTTAAAGAAATTCTACGTATACCACACATTTAGTTGGTAATAAAACATATAAAACTGTATATTTCCTCAAACTATTATAAGTTTTACTTCGAATTACAAAGGTTTAAGGGCAAATAATAATAATAATAATAACTACAATGCACAGCACATTAAGTAATACAAAATGAGATTACAAAATCAAAATAATTATGGCTTACTAACAACCACGAAGATCATTCCGTGGCGCACAGTTTGAGGAACGCTGCTCGCCAGGCAAGCACATACTGTATCTATCTATGTAATTGAACGTATTATAAATTACTAAACGAGAAACTATTTGTAATGCATGTATTAAATATGCATATAAAATTATATGAAATCATTTTTCGTGGAATACGTATATATGTACATACACAAGACAATGTGTGCTTTGCTGCACACACAAAACGATATAATAGGATAGATATAATTAAATACGCTCGCGCATAACTCATCTGCGGTTTTGCGGATTGTCTTCTTCGATTTTGATGTTTATATTAGCGAAAAAACAGCGTGGTGAAAGCAAGCAAGCATCATGCACATATGCGCGCAGATGGTGTACAATGCGAGAAATTACAGATCAAAGACATGCTTTGTTTTGCGTTTTTTTTAAATAATCGGTTGTGTGTGGTGCGCACGACAAAAATTTACAATTAAATTGAAATGAAGCATTTTACAGATATAGATAGGCTTTGCAGGGAACGCGATTAGACTAATAAATAGAAGTGGATGAAGAAGGTTCGAAAGGTACAAAGTCGTTAATATCTTGTGCAAAAGTAAGCAACAATAATATTTGTATAAGGTTGCTATTTTTTATTCACAATCGTGTATTATCGAATATTATTTAATACAATACAATACTAATCTAAACACTAACATTGTAGCATATGTAGTTTCTCCTCTCTAAGATAAATAGTGTTAATTTGAGGAACTTGGCTATGTTTTCTTATTTTCAGCACTATTTAGGGTGTTATAGTTCTCTTTTTTTAACTCTGTCAACAATTTTTTACTATAATTTCATCAAGTAAATTATTATGAATACTGAAGAAAGATCCATTTTTTCTTATTTTTAGCACTATTTAGAGTGTTATAGTTAATCTTTTTTAATTCTTTCAACAAATTTTTACGAAAATTTTAACATTACATCAAAAACAATGAAACATGAAGTAAAATATTTTAAATACTTAAAGAAAGTTTAAGATTTTTAAAAAAACTTATCATTTATGCTATTTTAGTACATGATATTTACAATTTATAACAGTGTTTATGTTGCTAAAACAAACATTATTACCACAACGCTTCAATTTATTCCTTTTTTTTGGATTCTTGGTAAAAAAAGTACAACTTCCTCATTTGCTGAATTTGGAATAATTCACACAGTATACAATCCGATTGTGAATAAAAATTATTTGTCACACAAAGTTGCAAATATCTGACAAATATATTAATTAGTTTAATTTCTAGGTTAAATGATAAGAACGTGCAAAATGCAAATAGGTATGTATTTTATTAGTGCAAAATGCATAATCATGTACTAGAATTTCGAATGCGCGAGCTGCTTATTAAGCATACCCATTTTGCTGCCTTTTTGTTGTTGTATAGTGTAGTTGCTGTAATATGCGCGAACAATTTTATTTATTTATTTATTTTCATGATGTAATACGCTAAAACAAGTTTCTAGTATGTGTATGCGTATATATTTATCTATAGCTTGGCTATAATATATAAATAATGGCGATGTAAGTGCGACCTTGGAAGAGTCGCGCTGGATATTACGTTAGTTTTTTTTTGCATGCGCTGCTGTGGTGCCTGGCCTGTAGCAATTAATTGTAACAGATTTTTTTTCCTCTCGTAGTGCTCGTTGTTGTTTATTTAATCATCTTGCGCGCTCGCTGAACTCGTAGCGAAATGTTAATTAACCAGCTTATACATATTATAAGTTTTTAATCGCTGAAATGAGGGTAATTCATGTTCGAGATGTTCTTACTCGCCATTCAATTCGAATCGGAGCAAGTACAGTGTTTGGCGTCGATGCGATTCGCATGTTGTCTGTACTTGAAATTATCGCGCACTTTGTCGATGGAGCGCGTTTTTAGCGATGAATTGTGGAGGGTACTCATGGGAAATTTCGGCATGCCAAATTACTGCGTCTAATAAATAAACAAAGCCTCACATCGCTATTGAAAGAGTTTTGTTGGTTTGATGCATATTACGATATTCTATTCTCGTTGGAAGGGATGGAGATATATTTAATATTACAATATATTGAAACGCAAGAATCAAATCTCATATTTCTGTCACAATTTTCTTTCTTTTTTACTGAAAAACATTTTCATGACTGTCGTATTTTCTATTTTTGATAAAAAGTTTGTCAAAATTAATTAAGACTGGACGGATCGACCAAGTGAATAGATGACATTGCATGTAATAGTAAACAAGAATTGAAGAACTGTAATTTTGCATAATAAGACAAAAATCTCATATTCCTAACAAAATATTGTTTCTTTTTTACTGAAAAACATTTTCATCACTNAATTAATTAAGACTGGACGAACAGAACAACTGCATAGATGAAATTGCATGTAATAGTAAACAACAATTGAACAACTGAAATTTTGCATAATAAGACAACAATCTCAAATTCCTAACAAAATATTGTTTCTTTTTTACTGAAAAACATTTTCATCACTGTCGTATTTTCTACTTTTGATAAAAAGTTTGTAAAAATTAATTAAGACTGGTCGGATCGACCAAGAGAATAAATGACATTGCATGTAATAGTAAACAAGAATTGAAGAACTGTAATTTTGCATAATAAGACAAAAATCTCATATTCCTATCACAATATTCTTTCTTTTTTACTGAAAAACATTTTCATCACTGTCGTATCTTCTATTTTTGATGATAAAAAGTTTGGAAAAATTTATTAAGACTGGTCGGATCGACCAAGTGAACAGATAACATTGCGTGCAATAGTAAACAAGATTGAAGAACTGTAATTTTGCATAATGAGACAAAAATCTTATATTTCTGTTACAATTTTGTATATTATTTACTAAAAAACTTTTTATCACTATCGTATCTTCTATTTTTGATAAAAAGTTTGGAAAAATTAATTAAGACTGATCGACCAAGTGAATAGATGACATTCCGTCCAATAGTAAACAAGATTTGAAGAACTATAAATTCGCATTATAAGATTTTCCCGACAAATTTATTAAAAAATTCACCCTGCAAAGATTTTCACCCCATATATAAGTTACTACATGTCATCATATTTTGGTTTATTTTCCACATCTACTCACATTAATCACGATGCTCCAAGAGTTAAAAGTTAATAAATTAAGAGATAACCGTCCATATTTCCTTCCAACATGAAGCACGGTTATTTGATTCCACCATCCACCCTTCGTTATGCCCCATATCGTTGCGCCGTCAAATATTAAAATTCTAAACAATGAAAACGCGGAGAGCATGACGACAGCGATTTTGTCATTTCTCTGTTGCCTCGCCCAGCACAGACAATTATGATAACATCCTTATAGTGCACGTGTTATTACAGTTTTCATATATTTCTACCAATCCTTAATCATCAGAAGTTGCAATAAATTGTAACATCATAAATCACTTATGCAGGTATTACGTCCGATGTTTCAGGCAAAAATTAAATCATTGCAACATTTTTAAAATTGTTTCAAGGCGAAATTTTATAGGGAAATATATTTAATTACGATTGTTTAAATTTACTCGATACAAATGTTTTTTACTATATAAGTGAATATTTAAAACTATTAAGAGATATTTAGCGAGTCATCCCGTCTAAAAAAATATGCATTGAATTAGAAGGCGTAACGAACAGCGCGATATTTTTATTTAATTTTGCAGCTTTAAAGAGTGAATACATAGCTTACTGCACATTAGCTTATTACATTATTAAATTATGTTAGTTTTTATTTATATTATATAATTTTGTAGGAAAATGAATTGACTTGGAAGATGAAATAACAAGCAGCGATATTTTTATCTAATTTCGACTAATTTTAATTATTGCAGCTACATGATTGCAAAGATATTCCCAATAATTTTAATTGGGAAAACTTTAAAGGGTAAACACATAGCTAAATACTCATTTGCTTATTATTAAATTATGTTAGTAATTATCAGTCTTAAAAATATGATTTAGTAGGAAAAGAATTAACTTGGAAGATGTAACAAGCAGTGATATTTTTAACTAATTTCAACTACTTTTAATTACACCATCATGATTGCAAAAACATTAGCAATAATTTAAATTGGGAAAGCTTTAAAGAGTAAATACATAGCGAAAAGCACATACATTGCTTATTATTAAATTATGTTAGTAATCTATATTGTCATCCGCTTTTAAATGTGAAAATTAAGCGAAATCATTTAAATCTACATCATTTGCTTAATTGAAAACCATATAATTTGGATCAAATGCAACTTATTATGGATTAATTTACTTTACAAAACGCTAAATACGAATTTAATGCAATAGAATTTATAACGTGCGGCGAGCAATTAAAAGTATTACTAATTCGCTCGCTTTTACCTCTCTACTATATATAGGTATACCAAGTGAAAGAGATTTGCATAGAAATTGTATATGAGTTTTGTACAAACAGCTTTATTTTGATCAGGTGGAATAGTATACATTTCCTACTACGACTACAACAGCAAAACTTTTTTTTCTGTTTCGCTTTTATTTGATTATCGTTGAAGTTGAATGAAGAAAATTTACATTTATGCGAATACGAATGCGAATTCGCAAAACTTTATTATACATTAAACATGAGACTGGGAGCAAATACTGCGTGTATGTAGAAAAATTAAATGAAGACCTGCGATGATAATATTTATATAAATTTTCTTAGGCTTTAGATTTTTTGTTATTAATCTTTGAAGTGAATTATTTATAAACGTATTTATCATTTTTTATTGTTTTTTTAATCAAATTATAGAAGATAAATATTTTTATGAATTTTATATATTCATAATGCACTACTGAAGATTTTTTGAATATTTCTGCGCAAAGCCAAATATAAACTGTTACAAGTTCTGTGCAAAATTAGTATCTATTACTGGTCTTCTTCCAAACAATAATAATTCTTTTACATATTAGAATAAATATTGCACTAAATTTGCACACAGTGTAACGTTTCTAATGAAAGAATGAGAATATAGAGTATTCTTCTGGTATTTTGGGTTATTTTTTTAATTTTCAAGCTTATTTACAATGAATTTGATGAAATTCGATAGGTATTACTTATATTGTCAATACTATTGCCCCGACAAAGTGGTTTGCCTTTCTTATAACAAATTAAGCCCTGCTCCAATGTGGCATATTCAATCTTATTTCAATATTTGCTTTATAACTTTTGCAATAATTTGATGTTCTTTATCTATACTTTTCTTACGTTTACTTTCTACACCACACTAATTTTTTATGATTATGCCCCACCCTGTATATTGCGCCCGCTAGTTGTAAAAAATCCACTAATAAACGTACATATACGTAGTACGACCGGCCCCGTATTTTATTGCCATAGCGTTTTATTAGCGAAGTAAAAATGCAATTATTTAATGATCAAACCGTCAACGTAATGTATTGTATATATGTGAGCATCATCATTCGCCCATGCACTACTTCTTATCACTTTTACGTTGAACAATCATTATAAAGAAAAGAACAAAAAAGTAAAACCATCTCGTCGCTTGATTACCACATCCACCGTGTTGCATTCGATGCAAATGTGCGCGTGTGAATTGAAAGATAATCAATCTAATTTATTCCCTTCTTCTACGCCAATGATTGTTTACATTCACATAACATAATTCATACGAAAAATATGTAATATATTTTTTTTAGGTACGAGTATGAATTAATTGAAACATTCGCACGTTAATTTACACATCAAATTTAGTAACAATTTATTTAAAGCAATTTATTCCTGGCTTGATGGCGAGTCAATTACCGCATGCAAATTTCGTTTCGTCGCTGCGTTATCAAAATATATACGCAAATACGTATTTGGCTGCAGAAACCAACTTTTTGTCACCTTTTTATTATTTTGAAAATATGTAAAATATCATGTCTATAGGAAAGTTCTGTTTGTTTATAGTATGCAACAAAAATATTTTTTCTCTTATCTTTCTTAATATTTTATTTTAAGCAGGTGCATCTTTCTATAATTTTTTTACATGATTGTAGTAAACTTGATACGCCTGAATAGAAATTCAGTGGTAGATAATATGCACAGAAACAGTTTAAAGATAAAAAAAAATTGTTTATTGAGTCAAATCGACGAAATATGTATTATTATGTAGACTATTTCAATTATAGATTTCTTTCTTCTTTTTTTGTAAATTAGCGCAAGCCAAAAAAACTTCAAGAAGCATATTACGATTCAGAGTATAATCACCTGTTAATTGAAAATAGCTTTGCTATTAATTATAATTATTAATTATAAATTATAATAAATTAGTCTAAATAAAAATGGAACAAATGCAAAAGAAAATCACATTTTAATTTCCCTAGCGCATTAAAATCTTCATTAGCATGATGTTTTTGTTTGAACCGGGAATTTTGTTGCAGTGTAATTCTTCCTCATCGACAATTTCTTCTCGATAAAAATAAAGCAAAGGTGGCACGGTTATTCGTAAGCTAGAAAAAAAGCAAACCGTATATTAAGTCACAGATTCCGCTTTTATGAAGCGAATGACTTGATTTGGCTTTGACCTAGTGTCTAGTTTTTTTTCCTGTTTTTATATTACGCCATAGAAGAGAAAAAAACGCTACAATTACAACAACATGGAAGCATTGAATGTTTGGAGCAGAGTCTTACTGTAGTGTTTTTTTCTTTTCTTGTTCGATCTTTCTTGGATGTAAGTACAGTCAATGTCAGATGAAGATGAACGCCTCCGGCGCAGTACGATCGAAACTAAGGGTTACGCTGGGCAGCAAATACACAATTATGTCGTAAAAATGAAATATAAAAATTGTATAAAAGAGTAAAAATAATATTTTTTAAGCTGAATCGTATTGTTAGTATTGTTTACACATTTTTAACTATAATTACAGCAAATTTACTACAAGACAAATTTTTACTGGTTTTATTATCCAATAAATGTCTTTTTATTTCTATTAAAATAACAAATTTTTATTAGGGTCGGGAAGTAAAACGCAAATATAGTAATTACGTCGACCGCTCACTTTTTTGCGATGAATAAAGCTGTCCCTTTCTGACCATAAAAATAGCAGGAAGCTTAAAAAGTAAATTATTTCAGTTAAATTAATGCAAAATTTTACTTGCCTAATTTTTACCATTTTATACGATTGCAAACATATCTTTTCATATTTTTATCATAAATTACAACTACCATGTAAAAAATACACGTCTTTAAAGTCGTGATTATAACAAAGTTACTATACATGCAAGGTTTTCTCATTTTTACGAATTTGACGTATTTCCCAACAAACGTTTTCATAATTCCACTAAAAATTACAAAATATAAACTAGATTAATTTTCATTAAGGGAAGGGACGTAAAAGTAATATTTTAAAATGCAAATTCAGTAATTTCATTCGCCGCATTCACCACGAATAAAAACGTCCCTTTCTAAGTGCGCTAAAAATCTGATTAAGTGCAGCAGCGCAAAAATTTCTTGAATTAAATTCATTTCCAGATTCCCGAATTGAAATACATATATAACTATTAAAAATTAATTCTGTTACGGCTAAATTACTGTCATTTCAGTAATGTTTGCACATTTAATTATACGTAATATACCTAAGTCTTAAAACTACAAATTTGTTGAAATGCGCTAATTACACTAATTTCTCCAGAAATTTCTTTATATTTCAACTCACTAAAAATAAGCATATTGCTATTCATTAGGATTAAAGTTGATTCAAAGTAATATTCTAAGTGAATATGTAATTACCTAAAGGCTAACCCTATGAATAAAATAGTCCCTATTTCATCAAAATATTTTATGTTTTGTTTTCTCTATTTTATGTTTCTTGAATATGTAATCAGATAGTGCATGTTTCACTATATGCATGTCTCTAAAATTTAAAAACCTTAAGAATGAGTATTGTTAAACTAAATTGTTAATAATTTAGTAATTTTCCTTACAAGTAAACCATAAATTTAACCAATTGTGCTTTTCAACCGATATACTTACCTATCAATCAAATTTCATTTACAATAACAAAAATGGACATGTTGCTTTTTGTTAGCCGCGTAAAACAATAATACGAATAAGATGCAAATTTAGTAATTAGATCGGCCGCATCCAACACGTTATAAGCCACGAGTAAAACTGCCCCTTTTCAAGCATAGCTGAAAATCCCAGTGAAGTGTAAACAAACGCTGCTTTTTAGGTAAACTAATTATGTGAAGCAACATGGATTGATTTTTACACCACGTTTGTAGTGTTAGTTCAATATTTGCGCTATATTATTTTAATATTTGCAAGGCGCTTGTTTGCCGTTTCACATTTCCACCGCTAATTGTACAAAAGAAAGTATATAACCTGCCTAGTAGGTAGTAAGTAGCTGACAATAAATCGACTGCCAACTATCAACCGGCTGAAGTGGTAAATACTAAATCAATGTGACATTTATTGTTTTTTAAGATCGGCTTGTTACTTATTTCTCTTTGCAACAGCAACGACAACAACAACAATTTCGAACATTTTTTGTGTTGACTAACGGATTTTCTATACTTATATACAAAAAATTAGTATGAATTCCATAGCGCTGTTCGATAATTGTGTTAAACATTATAACAATTCTTTTAAAAATTCAAGTATAGAACAAACGCTTAAATATTAGATACAGAACATGAAATTTCAGGAAAAACTTAGTCCTGAACATAATACACTTTTATTAAATCTGTCAATCTAAAAAATAGCTCAAATTTTATAAACCGTTTAAATCTGTATTTCACACGACCCACAGAGGGACAATTCGATTGATAAGGAGGGCAATTTAGTCCTGCTAACCAAAGCAGTATGTTTTTTAATCTGATGTAAATCTATATAATTTCTTAGACAATACATTTGAAAATGTTTTGTTCTACTAAAAATCTGGATAAATCTTTTTTTCTAGTTTCTTGTTAGTTGATGACTAGAATATCTTTTACGGATTATTTAATTTATGAGTAATAAAACTTATGTGTGCCTCACAAAATATGTTGGGAAGCACTGGTTTAAATTGTCCTGATTTGCGTAATGCAGTTAATTATCTCATCGCAAAATATAAACAAAAAGCATTACAATCTAGAAAAATAATATTCAATTCATAACATAGCAAATGCACATATAATTTGTCGTATTGAAATCAACGAATATAAATTGCTTGCAAAAAATTTAGACAAAAAATTGATTCTCCAAAAGATTGCTTAGGATTGAAAACACATAACACTAAGCTTCAAAACAAAAGTTCGGATAATTTCTATAATGAATAACGGATTTTCTACATTTTTACATTCAATGATTGTATATTAAACAATATAACAATACTTAATTTACCATTATTCTTGAAAATCAAAATATAAATATTATCTATCTATACAATGGCATTAAATGTTTATTATTATTTGCATGTGGTGTGGATGCATATATCTACTATAAGTTTACATTTTTTATTTATACTTAATTTATCGCTTAAGTATCGTTTAAAAAAGCAATGTTTTATTGTAATTGGCAACTTTCTAAAAGATTATTACATGAAAAAAATAGTAATAATAAAGAATACTGGTATTGTTGATATTAAGTCATGAAAAGCGTCATGCAGCTTGAATGTGCAAATTATATAGTTAATTTTATAATTCTTCTTGCATTGTTGCTTAGACTTTTATTCTGCTTAGCATAGTAATTAGCAAATCTAAATGTTTGTGAATGCTAATTGCGCATCAGCGGTTACACCTATCCTTTGGTTTTCAACAAAACATTGGTTCCCAACAATATCAAGAGCAAATTAAAAATCGTTTTGTTTTAAAAGGATAAACTTGTTGAATAATTTTAACATTAATCCTTTTAAATAATTATTATAATAAATGTTGTGTAAATTTTTATGGAATTGATATTTCCTTGCAATCTTCATCTTTCTAACTCATCAATGCAGAAAATAGCTAAAACAAAAAATATAGGTAAGACACGTTAAAAAAATAAAACAATTAAAATATTTTGGGGTTGCAATCTAACTTTGTTCGGATGATTCCGAAAGTCGACGGCATCAACACATCTTTTTTAACATTTTTTAAATACAGTGAATAAATAAAACAATTCATTTGCAATCTGGGAAATAAATAATTTTGATGACATTTCGACGCCAAACT
>JARJDW010015805.1:0-12805 GCA_030264715.1 Adinopsis sp. GC000173 | reverse complement strand
TACATAAGTCTGTTGTGTAATTATAATTAACAACAAAAACTTTTACCTGATAACACACACAAAAACTGTTTAATCTATTCAGTTACTAGACTATTTTAGTTCAACTAAATTTTCAAAACCTATAACATATCTGTTTTTGTTTTGTTGCAATTTGAAAATTGTTCTGAAATGAAAAATGGTTGCTTTAATCGATTATTGCAACATTCAAAGTTGTTATTTTCGAAGTTGCATTTTTCGAAAAATTACTGTAATGCATGCTACTGAGCTAGTTGAAAGTTTCAAGCGACTTGCACGTGCCGAGAAAATCCTCTCTTTTTGTTATGAAATAAACGTTGCGCTCTCCTCGATACATGTAATAACCCAATTTCATAAATATAATTTCTGACAATGTAATGTAAACATTTTCTGAAAATGCGATAGGGAGAGAGTAGGTTTTAGAAAATTCATCAAAATTTAAAAGTTTCAGTAAAAAAATAAGAATTTTAGTGATTTCTATGGCATTTCTACAATAGAACGACATAATTTACTATATTTTTCTTATGCACACACTCCCCTTACAATAGTCTTGAAGTGCGCCCCACAGTTTGGAAACCACTGGTTTAAGGTTTATTCGTTTTTTTCAACGATTATTATTTTATTATTTGCTATTTTTTTCATTCTTAAAAAAATATAAGATAGAAATTCTAAGGATAACTGATAAGAAATAAATTTAAAAAACTACCTATTACGAGTAAAAAGCTCACTACATGTTGTTCCAAGTTTTTCAATTTCCTGAAAACCATTAAATTATTATTAAAAACAAATTAAATTGATACCTCTCAAGTTAAATTAAAAATGTTTATATTTAAGTATTTTGCAACGTCCTTTAACTGTCTAGTGGTAAATTAATAATTTTTTGTTCGTCGAGCGTTGTTATCTTGTTGCCGCTTTCAAACAAACACTTGAACATCATCTTATCAGCAGCTTTAAAGAAGAATGCAAGTTTTGTAAAGAAAAAATCAATTCTAATGTCTCGTATATAGTGTTTAACATCTGCCATCAAGAGTCTATTAGTACTTATATTAATAAAATCGGCCATCGCTACAGGCGGCCAACTTTTAATAAACTAAAGACAGCGGTAAAAAGAAACATCAATAAGGAGAGTACCTTGCCGGTTCGATTCAATCCAACTGCGCCGCACATGTCTTCTCCTTGTCCGTTTCGAAATATATGTGTGCAGAGAAATGAATTTGATTTTCGAGGCCTCGAAAAAAGCGAAAAGTTTATTAATGCCGCTAGGTTTTCATTATGAATATAGGTACACAAATCGATAAATCTGATTGGAATTGCATACATTGTATGGAAAATGAAAAGGGCTGGAAGACGGAAAGGGCGGTGTGGTGGAGGAGGAAAAAGCAGGGAAAAAAAGTGAACGGCGTACCTAGTTTCCTACACGTACTCCACACACACACACACACCACTCGCTCATTTTTAATCAAAGTCCAACAAACACGCAAACTATATTTCGATCAATATTATTAAAAGTTTGTTGACTCGCTTTTTTCCGCCTCTCTCTCGCCTCCTTTTTTATACGCTTGTTTACCACATATTTACATTTTATTTTCTATTGAAATGTATCACAAGCGGCCTCCTACCCAACCCCTTAACCGCCTGGCGCGCGCCAAAAAC
Source organism: Adinopsis sp. GC000173 (assembly GCA_030264715.1). Classification (NCBI taxonomy): domain Eukaryota; kingdom Metazoa; phylum Arthropoda; class Insecta; order Coleoptera; family Staphylinidae; genus Adinopsis; species Adinopsis sp. GC000173. Next base: position 11,137 of record JARJDW010015805.1, on the reverse strand, counting down.
TCGCAAAAATTACATTTAACGCAATTCTCACGCGCTGTCTTTCCATTTTTAATTATGTCGCATCTTATTCCGCTCGTCCGCTCTAACAAATGCGGATTGCTAACTCAAAGAGCGCGAATACAATAATCTCTACTCGTATATTTTTTTCTATCTCGTTCGATTGATGGCACGCGCAAGCAATTTTTCCCCTCTTGTTTGATTTAATTTGATCATCATTCGAAATAATAAAAAAAAAATGTTTTTGTCGCCTTGCTTCGGGCGTTAATATTCGATTAATTTTCCAGATTATTTTTTCAAATCCCTAGCAACTGTACGCGCTTTATATAGTTTTGCATTAACACAAAAAAATCGTATTAAATTTCTGTTTTATTGCTTACGATAGTTAATTATTTCTATAATCATATAGGTCTTGCTTTACAACAAAGAAGTAACATTCCAATTTTAATGTTTATTATTATTATTATTATTATTATACACTTTGCATTTGAATGTTCTAATAGTTATTTGTACGTCAGCTATTTATTTGCATTAATCCCCATATTCTTGACTGTTAGTTACTTAATCTTTGACTTTAAACAGCCATTCAATGTTCTTTTTTGTATTCTGGCCGCAAAGTTACTTATCAGGTATCATTTAGCATACAGTCCACTCACTGGTCTCGCAGTCTAAACTCTCAGTTATCAAACCTTTAGCTTTAAACAGTATTTCAATATTCGTTTTCGTGCTATATTTGCATAGCTCTCATTTAACATGCAGGCGACTTTACAGGTGCGAAAAACTGCATTTACCATAGAGTAGAGTAATCATTATTTACATCAAAATATTTATTTAATTAATTATTAGTTATGTTATTAATTAATCTACTCCCTTATTTTTCGAAGCAATATTTAATATATTCTATTGGTGCATTAAAGATTAAATATTTATATTATGTTTATTTCAATAATTTTGTGATTGCGGTTTGGATGTTAGCAACTACCAAGAATGATTGGAATAAAAGCAACTCAAATAATTGATCTTCAAAACACCAAAAGAATATGTTAAATATCGCTTCGAAAAGTATTTTAATACTGCCAATTATTGTAAAATGTTATCAAATTAAAGTTAACAAATTGTTTACATGCCACGTTAAAGCTATCTGTTTGTTAACTTTCCATTTACCAAGACTTTACATGGTAGTGACGAGAATATGGCCGTAAACCGCGTTAACAAACAAAGGAAATAGGATTATCTCTATTATTACACTTCGTAAATCATAGACATACAAAATGTCATTAGGTTAAAAACTACAATTTATCCCCAAGTCTACTGTCCACTACTCTGCAAATATAACGAATACAAAAAGTGACGGTTTACTGCACCAGACAGTAAACACATGTTTTGCTACTATATTAATTGAATTAAGCGAGTAAATGGGTTTAGATAGATGATATCCTCTCTCACATATTTTGGCTAGACGTAACCTTTTTTCTCAACACTTCAACAAACTGTGCATTTCGTTAAAAAAATTCTTGCAAATACAATCCAGTTTCAATTTTGAATTACACTTGTTCAATTTGTACAAATCGAAGCGTGCACTTGACGTATAATACTTTAATACAATTTATCAATTTATTAAGGTATCGAATAAGAAAAATTTAAATTACATCGGCATGGAATGGAAGCGAAACAAGAAATTGTTTTTCAGCTTAACATAGTAGAATTATTTATAAACAACAAGATAAAAATCGATAAAGCGTAAAATAAACAAAAAACATGCTGAAGAAGAAAATTAAACAAAGTTTTAATAAGGATTTATGCATGATTCGAATATAAAATTAATAAAATAAAGAAATTATATATAAAGTTTAATAATGCATGAACATTTTTTAAACTCACGTATTATAATCTATTCGGAATAAATAAAATAGCAAAAACGTATTTTTAAAAAATATTTTCAGCATCGTTTTACTTCTATTACTAAGGGCAAAGTAGTTTGAAAAGAATTTATAATATGTTTTGGCTAATTTTCGATAAATAGCCTCAGAGAATTAAAGTTTCTAAGAAAAATTATAGCTCTTTGCAAGAAACATGTTTTTAAATTGAACCATGGCTCTAATTCCTTCTTTTAATATTTTCCTTGAAATTTCTACAATTTTCCTATTTATATCTTTCTTTGCAATTGTGCAGATGTAGAAACAAAATTACCTATCTACTTATTTTATACGAATTGTTTGAATGATTGATTGCCTAAAATGATTAGTAGACAATAATTTTATGTTTCAATTACATATTATCTAAAATATGATAAAAAATCCATAAACATTATTAAAAAATTGTCAATTTGTACAACTCTTATATTAAGTTGTGATATAAACGACAACTAAAAGCATTTTTTAAATATTATTATTACTACTATTCTACTAGAACAGTGTTTCCCAAAGTGGGGTACGCAAAGGCTTTGAAGGGGGTACGCGCTAACGGTCTAACTGCAGTATATGTAATTTTAATTTTAAACGTGTCACCCAATCATTTTTTTAACGAAAATCAAGATTGAATTAGTTCAGGAACTTATTTATTATCTTAAATAAATAAATTTATGCATTTGTTAGCCAAAAATAATTTAAAAATACAACTAAACTCTAATTTTAAGAAAGCAAATTGCCGCAATTAGAGTTGATGCTGACCGAAGAAGATTTTGAAAGTTTGGGAAACACTGTACTAGAAAACAATATCTACCTGCTTCTCATTAAATGTATTTTGCTCCATTAGAAACGGATATGAATTGGATTTATTGCAAATAGTTTAAATTTATCTGCATCTGCCCAACTTTATGCTGTCATTCCATATGCGGGGACAAACACTGTATTGTAAAACATACACCTACGCATTTGTTCATGGAAATTTGCACATCACTTGTCGCTCAATATCGTCATATTACTCTATCCCGGCCGTTAAACCAAATCTACATTGTTTACTACAGAAAGCTTATGCGATTTCTGATTTTAAAATGAAATTGTTTGCAAAATTCCCATCGGTTACGTCTGCAACCATTATTGAAGTCCATGCGCATCTAATTCTACTAATAGTAAGAAGTAAAATAATACTTTGCTCCACATCAGAAGCAATGTGGATGGTCAGGATGGCATATACTTAATAATTAAGTAATAAATCCTCTTGTTTTGCCCTATCGCAAGATTATATAATTTGTGTTTCCACCTACTGTGAGTTTACATTGTACTTTTTGCTTTGACTACATAATTTACTTACCTTAGTCGGTTATGATGTGCTGAAAATTCTTAAATTATTACTGAGTGTCCTGGTTTTTATCTTGCTATATTTATAATTCCTGAATATGAATATTAACAAAACATGTCATTGTTTTGCTTTAGGTAGATATTAAATTAATTTCATATACTGGATAATGGATAAATATCATCATATTCTATGAAGCAAACTTATTAAAACTGAAATTTATTTAAAGAATCTTTTCAACTATATTGGTATTAATTAATTAATAATAAATACAAAGCGCCCTATTGTCTTGTGTATATACTAGAGATTTGAGGTGGTTGCAAACCCTGCATGATATTCCCAATTCTTCTAATTAGATGCAACGATTCTCAACCGGTGGGCTGTGGCAAAAATATATGAATATATTTTCTAATGTTAATTAATTTAATATTTTTTTATTGTTTGCTTTTGAATATTTGTTGAAATGCTAATTAATTTATACTTTTTATTAATTTTTCTATATATTTTTTCATTATTACGCATTGTTTCTCAACCTGGGGGCTGTAGCAAAAATATCGTGTACCGAGAGAAATTATTAAATAGATGAATATATTTAGAATTGATAATTAATTTAAACTTTATATTAATTTTTCTATACATTTTTTCATTATTTGTTTATACGTATTATAACTAGTGTGAATATATATTTTGAAATGTTTAATTAATATACAGTGATCCCTCACTACTTCGCGGTTCGCTTTTCGCGGCCTCGCTGTTTCGCGGATACTATTTACAGTATTATTTTTTAGTTTTGAATATGTTTGTGGGTTCTTGAGAAAATGCTGTACCTGCACAGGAATATTAGCTGCGTGTATAAATATATAGCGTCCTTACTGCGCGGATTTTCACTTTTCGCGGGTGGTCCTGGAACGCATTAACCGCGATAAGTGAGGGATGACTGTACACTTTTTATTAATTTTCCTATATATTTTTTCATTATTACGCATTATATATATTAAATATATGAATGTATTCTGAAATGTTAATTAGTTTATACTTTTTATTAAATTTTCTATATATTTTTTCATGATTTGTTTTTATTATGAAATACAAATGTATATATATAAATTTAGTAGTCGTTGGCAATAGTCTCAAATCGTTTTCGGGTTCGTGCTGCATTATCGGTTGAGAAACATTGAGCTAGCGGATAGTGAAGATAGGGTGTAATATAATATGTCATTGTTTTGTTGCATTAATTCGACACAATGAAATGATTTTCATTAAGCCTCTCCTCGTACGTACACCCACATCAAACCATTTTACCTTTTTATTAAAAACATATCATTTTCATCTATTTTTAGTTTTTAATATTAGCAATGCATAAATATGTATTGTAACCATTTTTACAATAGCGACTTGTTATACACGACTATTGTGTCTCATTGCATTGTTTTTATCAACAGTTTTAGCTGAAATATATAGAAAACGTTCTACCTACGTATATGCATAATTATCGTCATTCTAGAAACGAAATTTACTTGAAATTGGTATTGTGTGACTTAAACAACAACCGCATGTTGAGGTATTGTGGGATACGTTTTTCGGGAAATTATAGGACACGTCATTTACAATCATACCTCAATTTTGCTGCAGCAGACATGGATGTATCAATGGGGTGTCCCATGAAAGAGGGTGAATATTTGAGGAAAGTTAAGTAAAAGCCCTCGTAAAAAACAAACTAATAATTTAAAAAGATCGAAACAACGTGAAAGATGCAAAAATGAGAAAATACACACAAAAATGTGCAATAAAGAAGTGATGCGCAACTTTTTAGACTACCCTCGAAATACATAGATACATATTAGTTGTTAATATACTTATTTTGCACTATTGGCCACATTTTTAAATAAATTCGTATTAGAAGACATACCTATAACAATTCTGTGAAAATTTATAATCCACTCCTACATAATATTTTATAACCGCCACACATTCGAATTGATTGAACATGGAAAAAGTTAAATTTTGTCAATGAGGTTGTAAAAAACATAAAAAATGTGAAATAAAGAAGTGATTCGCAACTTTTCAAACCACTCTCGTAAAACATGAGCCAATAATGTGAGAAAATATACAAAAAAAGTTAAATAAAGAAGTGATTCGCAACTTTTCAGACTGCCCTCGTAATACATGGGTACATATTAGTTGTCAATATACTCATTTTGCATTATTAGTTACATTTTTAATTAAATTTTTATTATAAGTCATACACGTAAAACATGAACCAATAATGTGAGAAAATATACAAAAAAAGTAAAATAAAGAAGTGATCCGTAACGTTACATATTCGTGTTAATATACTCATTTTCAACTATGTATTGGAATGCATACATAGAATAATTCTGCGAAAATTTACAATTCACTCCTATATAATATTCCATAACCGCCCCCCTCCATTCGAAATGATTAAACATACAAAATATTAAAATTTGTCGATGAGAGAGTAACAACGACGCTGGAATATAGAAGGGATAAGTTCCTATATATTGCGAAATCACATATATTATCATAGTGCAGATAGAGATACAAACATCGTCAAAAATGCGTCTGCCCTTGCATTTCGACCAATTAATTCGCGTTGATCGCGTTCGGACGGCCGGCGGCGGCTCGCTGCCTGCGCGCAGGTGAAGCGCGACGTCGCGTCGCTCGCTCGCGAGTGCCAGTCGCGAGCGCCAGTCGTGTTAGCATCGTCTTCGTGCATTGACGCCCGTCCTTTGTCTCCACGCTCACGCACACACACACACACTCAGTACACAAACACATATACACCATATATACATATATATGTAAATATATATCCAGTTGCAGCACGTGTGTTCCAAATCAACCAAAATAATAAAAATATTAAAAACTATATATACATACATATACGTGCACCTCGTCGCCGCAAAATCCGTGAAAGTTATGCGATGTGATCGACGCTATGTAAGTAGTAAACGCACATTGTGTACCCACTACCAAAAAGCGCGTGTGAGCAACTTTCTATTTGTTTTATTTTATTTCATTTCGAAAAATAAAAGTATAAAATATAAAAAATTAATCAATTCGGTGCATTTTTCTTTTTCGTCTTCTTCTTCTTCTTATATATCATTTGTGTGTTTTGTGTGTGATTTTTTGTTGTTGTTTGTGTGCGTTTTGCCAGCCGCCCGGCGATTTTTCAGGCAATTAACATGAATTTGCAATCAATAATTTACAACGCGCCTATCGATTCGCCTGAATCGTACAGCGAGCGCTTCCATTCATAATTTTCGCTTAATCGAGCTGAACAGCAGGTAAATTGTTTAGACGCCCAACAACGATGCGCGTACTTTAACAAGGCGCCCGCTATTGTCTGCACACACAGCGCGCTAACGAATTCAAATGCGGATTAAGCCGTTCTACCGATACATAATTAACGCAAACGTGAAAATTAAAAACTGAAAAAATTAACAACAATAATAAATGAAAGAAAATGCAGAAATTATGCTAAACATGTTGTTGAGCGCATATCTGCTCGCTATCTTCGAGCGAGAATTCAAACAAAATGATTTATGTATGAATTAATTTTGAATAATGTTGTTTTTCATTTCACGTAAAAATTTAATATAAATAAATAAGCTGCCATGTTGGATTGGAATAAATCAAATGTTTGCGTTTTCTAGCAGCAAATATTTTCGAAAATCCGTCAGCGAAATGATTTATTTTGCTGAAATTGAAGGTGTTTAAAAATATCAATAATATTGAGTATATAAAAGTCTTACAAATTCAGTATATCTCTAGGGGTAAATGGTGTGCTTCGATGGGAATTAAATGTAAATCAATGTATTTACCTCGATACTAATTGAAAATCGAAACGAATGTCTAACTAATTATTTAGTATTTTTGTCGGATATCATGTTTCAAGCGTTGTTATTAAAATAGAATCAAATGTTTGTATTTTTATCATGAAAGTATGAATAGCAAAATTAAAAGGCAAGTTTTAAAGTGTAGAAATTTCTAGTAAAATTTTTTTTTTCCATATTTGTTGTCGAACACTCAAAAACTCATATTTCAACTATGTCAGATGTTTATACCATATTTTTTCGGTTGTAAAAAAATACACATATTTTAGTGCATACTTTTATAGGACAAAATTTCTGACAGTATAAATAGCAAAATTGAAAAGCAAGTTTTGAAGGGTAAAAATCTGCAGGAAGAATTTCAAATTTAAATCAAATATTTGCCACATTTGTTGTCGAATACTCACAAATACTTTTTTTAATAACTATCTTTCAAGGAAAATTCAACATTGTTGGTTCACTATAAATGTCAATTAGCTTTTTCAACTACAATTTAAACTGTAATACTTATTTTTTTGTTGGGCTGGTTACCTAATATTCAGTATCTAGTAATTTATTAACTTAGGAATTTACTTAATTATTTTAGTCGAATATCATGTTTCAAACGTTATTAAAATAGGTTGAAAGGTTTGAATTTTTATCTGTTGTATATATTTTAAATACGTATATTTTGGTACATACTTTTATAACAAATTAACCATGACAGTATGCAAGAAATTAATGGCAAATATTAAATATTGTAAAATACATGTAGATATTAGGTCTACCGGAAAGTTCTGTTCGTTTATAGTATGCAACAAGAATAATTTTTCTCTTGATCTTTATTAATATTTATTTTACTCTATAGGGTTTATCCGTATTTAAGACTTTTTGCAAGAATAATTCCAATTTTTAAATATAGATTTTATATTGTTTTTTACTTTTGTAGGCTAATTTACATGTTTAGAATAGACATTGCTTCAACTCCGCACTTTAAGAGCGTACTGTTTAACAATACTAGGTTGTAATTGAATTTTTATTGATTATATAATATTTTGTGTTAGTTTAAATGTAGAATTTATCAAAAAAAGCATTTTAAAAATGTAAATGTATCAGTTTCCAACCCCCAGCATCATTAAGTTAAATACGGTTTAAATAAAAGTTTGCTATTAAAAAAGTAGTGCAAAATGATGTACAGTAAAAATGCAGTAGATAGTACTAATTTTTGTTTAAAAAATTGGTATTAACTGATTTATTACACTTTTTTTATTTCTCAAACGGACAGAACTTTCCTGTAGACTTAATATAATACGTGTATGTACATAGCAATGATGTTTCTGCCAGATTTATTTAAAATTTTAATGAAAAAACAAATTTTTGTAATAAGCTGATTAGGTAATATTCGCTTCTATCACAATATAAAGCCTTAAATGAATTTCATCATTTTTACTCTAACAAATGTTATTCTAACTAAATTCAAGCGAAAAAAGTATTTTATATTATACCTAATATTCAAAAGTACTTTTTCTCATTCATATTTAATATCAAAAAATTATATGTCAAGTAAAATTATAATGCAAGTATATAGGGAATTTAACATTTTGTATTTCCATAAATGTGTATTAGTTCTTCTAACTACAATTCAAACTAGATATATAAAAGCAACCTTATTTGTGTTGGAGTAGTTTTCTAGTATTCAACTTATCATATATCATTTTTATGGTGTAATAGGCTGGTATTTAACAAAAAATGCTATGTTAAGTATAATTATAATGCGAGTATTTAGAGCAATTTAACATTTGGATTTCAATAAATGTCTATTAGTTGTTCAACAATACAAACTACCTTTATAAAAGCAGCCTTATTTGTGCCGGAGTAGTTTTCTAGTATTCAACTTAGTAATTTTGTGGATTGTTCATGCAAAATCGACGGTTTAATTTCAATTAATGTTGATTACTTGTTCTTACTCCATGAGTAAAAATATTTTTATACAGTAATAGCCTATTAATTAGAATTCTAATATAACTTTAACGCCAATTCATTAGTTGTTCTAATTGCAATTCAAACTAAAAGGAATTATTTTTCTTCCGAGGCTTCTTTTCTGATATTCACAACTCGTTAATTAATATGAGTTTGTGGAAAATTCTACACTTTTCTTACATTAAATGTTGTTTACTTATTCTCACATCCATTTCATCTGAAAAAAATATGCTGGAATGATCCTTTTATTGAGATTGTAATGCGGTTTTAACGAAAATTCAACATTTTTCTGTAATAGCTAATTATGCTAGGCTAATTGTATAATATAAAATGTTTTAAATAAAATTTTAAATTGAAATTAAATATTTTGTAGATCTGACACGAATTCAAACTGAAAAACTGATTTTATATTACTTTGGGTTAAGCCAGACAATTTTTTAAATCAATACTACAATGTGTTATCAAAAAATAAGAATCTTTTAAATGAAATGATAATAAGCTTCTAAGGCAATATTAAATATGTCTGCGATTATTATCTGTGGGGAAACGATCCGGGCAGATCGAACAAGCGCAACATCAACATTAATAAAATTCGCGTATCGCAATCAATAATTTACAACGTTGCTATCGATCCGGCGACGACGTATACTACGTAGGTGCATACATATACCTACCTGTTCCATTCATAACGTCGCTTCAATTTTTTGCACCATGTTGCACTATCGATTGCCGACGATGCGAGGAGCAACGAAGAAGCGGCTGAAAAATAGTGCGGCCAGCCAGCCGGCCGGCCGGCCGGCGTGCATTTACAATTACCCATTCCTGCAGCCAGACGCTATTAGGCGGCAGTGGCGGTGGCGGCGATCGTTTTCAGGCGCATTGACGCGTTGCTAATTAATTTGCCTACTCTTGATCTAACCGCACAGAGGCAGCTTTTGCCGGCCCGCCGACATACGAAATCGGCATTATGCACGCCCCGCAAAATTCGAATGGAAATTGCGCGATAAGAAAAGATCAATGATGACAAATAAAGTATAAGGCAATATTAAGAAACAGTGTTAAAGTTACACCAACAAAAAATTAAGAAATTTCTGCACTTTCCATGAAATATTTTTTATATAAGCTGGTTTTTGGCAAAAATGCTGACCTTTTTTTGATATTTTTGTACAAAGCTCTAAAGATTAAAGAATTTCTCTTTGTGTTTTCACGAAGTATCAATAACACTGATCTGCAATGAAATCCTCCTTCAAACAAAAATACCCATGGCTATGAGATATTTTAATGTGCTTGAATCTAAATCTGTTTTCGATTTTTTTGCGATCACCACGTAGGGATTTTATGATCGACATTATTATTTTACTGCTCAAACGTCATAATTTGTTTTGGTTTATTTGTCACCACTCTAATACGTTAATAATACTTACGTATACCTTTTCATAAAATCGTAGTTATGATTAAGAGTTTATTAAGTTTTGGATGGGTAATTTTTTAGACAGCAATCGATAATGCAAGTAGACTGAAACAATAAAAAAAATGTTCAGTTATATTTTGCACGACTATAAATCTATTTAATCTTTGCAAAAAAAATCTGGTCCTAACTATAAGTCTATATAAGCTATTTGACTACATGAGCCTTGAAAATAAATTTTTTGTACTCACACTTAAAAAAACTAAAAAAAACAGATAGATTTTTTATAGATTTCAATGATTAACAATGTGTTTTTATTAATTATTAAAAGAGCTGAACTTTTTTAGAAGATTCTACAAAAAAAAGAAGTTATCATCATATATGTAATAGTATCATTATTTTTTCATTTTAATAATCAAATTATATTAAATGTGAAATTCTATTTTATTTAAAAAATGCATTAGTAATAAATTGTGAATACACAAATAAAACTGTTATTAAAACACGTTGGTAAATATGTAATGATTTTAAATTAAATTTATCTACCCACGGAAAATTTATATATCCCAAAATTGCCATTTATTTAAAGATGTGAAAAATCACTATTTTTTAATTTATTCTAAAATATAAATATTTTATTATTTAATTATATTATTTAAAATCTATGAAATTGAAAGAAACA
>JARJDW010015803.1:0-44145 GCA_030264715.1 Adinopsis sp. GC000173 | reverse complement strand
AGTCAATTTTATAAAAGTTGTTTTACTGTGGAAAGTACATGTTTGTACAAATTGCTTACTAAAATTAAATATGAATGATATAATAATCGATGTGAAGATACCAACTTTATTAGTCATTCCAAAAAATGTCATTTCAACTACTGGAGGACAACTCGTAAATACAAATGATCTTGCGATATTTGAGAATAATTCTAACTTTAATTAAATAGTCGCTTTAATCGCTCATTCGTTCTTTAAAAAAATATTTACAGGTTGCCCTCCACTAGTTGAGTAAAACGACTTTTTTATTTATGTATTTGTCAGTTTTCAACAAAATTTCATTGCATAATCGACATTATTGGATTTATTTCTTCTAGTGCAGTTTTTTAATCTCTGGCTCTTGCCAAAAAGTTAATTTTAAGAAATTAACTTTGATTTTTTTCGGATTCCTCGAAAAGAGTGACATACAAGCATCGGTAAATTACTATGTTGTTCTATAGGAGTGTAGATAAATGTTTAGATTTATTGCAACATGTCATAAACGTTAACGTTTTGCACTTGCTATATAAATATCGATTTTGTAATGCCTGCTAGCAAAAAATAATTTTTTGTAATAATATTGCAGGCTTAAAATGTATTATTTCTGTGACGAACTAATTCCTCGTACGTGATAAATAATTCGAAATTGGGGAATTAGTCCGTAAATTCGTTGCCTTTCAAGCGAATGGATGGCCTTTCGCAAACATTCCTGTCAAATATGTTTTTAATGACTTACATCTGTGGTCAAGCGTAAGGTATCCGGTTTATCGGCAAAATATTTCTCCAATTTATAAATCACACGATGAAATTGTCCCGTTTCGGTGTCGATGTCTTCGGGATCGTACGATCCAATTGGCGTATTAATCCACAGATCATGCTTGTGCAGAAAGTCGGTGGCATTATCATAAAGTTGCTTATACGGCCTTAATTTATCATGAATTTGTTTACGTTGTGGATACTGCGATAATTCAAATTTGAACGCCGCCTCCTCCTCATTGAACGAATCAATTTTTTCCAGTGCGGCATTTAGCCGGGCGTCCAGCTTGGTGGCGCGCTTGTGATAGCGCGGCAGCTCGCTCATCTTACCATTGTATTGCAGATCGTTCACCATGCGCGAGTACAGATCGAGGTTCGCAAGGAATTTATCGATGCGATTCTGTAGCGATTCCTGGAATTCGATCATTTTCGTGTCGACTATGTCGCGATGCTCTTCAATTCCACGGCACACTCGCAAATAACTAAAACAAAATAGTTTAGCAAATAATGCGTCGTCCAAAAGAATTTATTCATGTATCGGGGGCAATAGCTCAAATATTTCAGCGTTGCTGTACTCAATAAAAAAACTTGTTGGCGTTTGATGTTGCAACTTCATTGCAATTAAATAATTCTGTTTCATTCCAAAACTATTTCAAAGGCAGCAAACAGTGCTAATTTTTCTAAACAACAATATTTTATTTTGTATTTCTATAAAGTAAGATTCAGAATTGTTAAAGAATAACCTTCAAATAAAAGAGAAATGCTAAAGTCAAAGTGTTTAGCTAAAGTAAACTAAATGTTATTGTTTATAAAACGTGAGAAAAAATACGCGGTGAAATATAAATCTTTCTTATCATAAATTTGATATTATGTTTATTTAATTAGGATATCAGGTTATTTATTTATTTTTTGTTGCATTTTCAATTTGATTAAGCGTGTGAGATTACACATAAGAATTATTAGCAAAAATTTTATAGAAGTAGACCAATCACCCGACTTACTAATTCTATTTTTTATAATTTAATGATTTATAAAACCACGAAAACGTAACAAAAATATCATGTAAATTTAGTATACATAATTTATATGTAAGAAAAATGAGTTGAAATTAATTTTGGTCGACCGAGACCTTATTTTAGTCAAATTATATTTGCAAATTGGGTGTACTTGCTAAATGAAGACAAGTGAATGAAGAAAAATGAATTGAAAGTAAATTACTTTCGGATTGAGACCTTACTTTAGTCGTAATAAAATATATTGCTTGATTTCTTGTTATTCACATTACTTTGTGCAAAAAATGTGTGTTTGTATTTGATAAAATGAAGACAATACTACGCAATAAAAATGGTGTAGCTGACAACAAGTTGCCCTGAAAGTTATTAAAAATTGATGTTTTGGATACGTACAACCAGAACGTATTGTTATTTTGCTTCATTTCAACGGGAGTTATCATTGTGTGGTCGGATAGAAATAAAATATATCGCATCGCATGTCTGAGTCGATCCTCCATTTCGCCAAGAACCACATTCTGCACTTGATTGACGTAAGCAATAAGTGCCATTAATTCGGCCGTGTTGTTTGGAACTTCGACAGCTTTTTCCATTATTATTTGATACTCATCGCCCAAGCTACAATTAATAACAAATGAATTATATCAATGACGACGACGGCGACAACACTACTTTTACACCATCGGGCGGTAATTTTTAATCGCGCGCTAAATTAAATCTAGCAGTTGGCATACATTCACATTCGCCGCCTCTCACTCTCTCGTGCGACCAGACATCAATTCATCAAGCGAGTAAAAAATCTTAGAGCGGGTCATTAATTCCAAGTACATACGTACTTTTTACATATTGTTTGATAGTCATTAGTCATCCTTCTGACCAATCTTTCGCGATGCCCTTCTGCCGCCTCGACGAGCTCATCAATTAGCGCCGTACGATGCATGTCAAATATGCCCATTTTGACGTTGAACGCACTTTTAATGGGAATCTCATCGACAATCTGTTTGTAATAGTTCACCTTTTCGCAGTACTCCTCGAACGTATGATCCTCGGCGAGGAATAGATTGATGGCTTCGTCGTCCTATTCGCATATACGAAAATTCAAATTAAAATTTGTTTATTTACAATCTGATCGGATGTACTTCGCCATTAATTAAAGGTAAATAATCATCAAAGTCCTGAATGCGAAGCTCCGGCTCGATGCGCTGTTCAATAAGAAACTCTCGAAGCCTCATTTTATAATCGTAAATCAATTCATCCGAAATGAAAGGCTGAAATTGAAAAAATTTCAACTTTTTATTTTGAGTAAAAGCTACAATTTTCTGAAGGAAATTGCAATATGGAAACAAAGAAAAATCGTTTTACAAATAAAATAACGGAATTCTTTCATATAAACATTTTCAATAATAGAAAACAGTGCAAAAGGTAACGTTTCCTCAAACTTCAAACGGTAAGATTAGGAAGCTGAAATGCTTTTTAGGAAAATTTTAACTTTTTTTTCATATAAATAAAAAGGTATAAAGTAGATCGGTCTTTTAATAAAAAGATTGATAAGGTTTTTTTTTACTTTAATAAAAAAGCAAAGATTATAAATTCGAAACAAAAATTCTTCTAATGGAGTTCTTACGTACGCCCAGTTCTTTTGATGAAAACTTAGAAAAGAAGAAGAAAAGAATTGCAACAACTTCCTTGGAATAAACAGTAAGATCATTTTTAAATTGAGTTTTTCAACCTCATTAGTTAAAAGCAGTGATTCCCGACGCAGGATGCGCGAAAGCTTTTTTATGGGTGGGAATCAAAACGTAATCTGCAAATTTTGTTAATTTTAATAATTATATAAAATTTACAACTTTAACTAGAAGCTACTTATTAAATTTAATGTATTATTTCTTCTTCTTTCCTCTTTTAGATTTTTTAATTTAATTATTGTATTTCAACATTAGTGATGTGGATTGTTACAAAGAAGTAACCATTTTTAACTCTTTGATAGATTTTGTATTATATTTTATAAACGCTTTGTTAGAAATATTCAATGCAAGAATAATATTTTGTTATAAGTAGTCGCTTATGGAAGTTTCACAGATTTTAGCAAACATTCTGCAGCTTATATATTTGCTATAGACAGTAGATAAAAAAACTACATTAATTTTAATTCAACATTATTAAAATTTAAAAAAATCATTAAATATTTATATATATATCACTCAAATATCGCAAATTATATTGAAAATATATTACATTTAGGTATTATAGTATGTATTTATCAAGTTTATTATCTTTGCAATTTCCTTTAAATACATTACTCTTTGAGATTTGTGATGAATAAAGATGCATGTAGATTTTACTTTAAAAAAGCACATAATAGTAATCATCAAATCATGAAAGAGGCCTTTAAAAGCAAGTTTATAGGGTTTTTGATACAAACCAATAATGTGACAGGATGTTTTTCACGATGCGTAAACACATAAGTTTCGACTCGTGGAAACGACATAACCGCTTCGACAATGTCATCAATAACTTTCAGAATCGATTCGCGAAAGTGTTTAAATGGCGGATCGAATGCCAAAATCGACACTTTTCGCACCAGATTCAAGTCAAATCCTTTGTTTCTATACTGGATTAAAAAAATAAAAGACAAAAGTTAAATATTTACACAAACTTGAAATGAATTTTCTACTCAACTTTATAGTCCATTATGTAGTCGACATAATCATAAAGTGATTTTAATGCTAATCCTTGCATTTGTTGGGTCATTATTGTGGCAACGCAATTATAAAAGTGCTTTAGCTTTTTCGGATGCGTCGGCACTTTACGTTTTTTTATACCATTCTCAAACATTTCAATTGCGTTTTTATAATATTGATTTATGAGTGCCTCTTTGCTCCTTTTTATGTGATCTGCCATTGTCCAATTAAAATCAATCAATTCGAATGGACCTTTTCGCTCCATCAATAATTCGATATTCACCAAACGAAATTTTCTGCAATTTTTTTAAAATTAAATCGTCATTCAAATATTTATTATCATTATACGATACACATTCTTTATATTATATATATTAATCACTTTCTTATTTCGCTCATTTATCTTATGCAATATTAATTCATAACATTTAGACAACAGCAGCATATAACTACAAACTAATGCTCTAAAAGTAACTAACTTTTAACAAATTCAAACATTTATCAACGTCAAGCTGCAATTATGTTCAACTTTTATTTAAACTTCAGCGCTTTTAACATATAATTGCAAATAAAATTTTATATATACATATTAAAATATACGTTTAAATTAGACATTTATTTGCACATGCAGCGGAAATAATTATAAACATCGTTTTTTTTCAACGAAATTTCCACCTTTATTAATTACATCAAAAACAATTTCATGTTCTGACAAACGTATCGAGAAACCACAGCTTCTACCGTTTACATTCGAAATGTAACACAGACGTTTGATCTTGCGAGATATGAAAGCGTATATATTTTATATTTTATGCTAAAAATGTATAAAATAAATGAAAAAAAATAACGTTGTATGGAGATATATATATATTTATAATTTTATATATGTATATATTGTTTTTTATGCTGTTTTATTAAAAAACGGCAATATTAAACGTCATTGCGATAAAAGATACTATTAATTAAACGATAATAAAAGTTTTTGATGCTTTGAACACAACATTTACAGCGCAACTATTTTCCACCACTGCAATGCAATATTTATCTTTCTAATGATAAAAATGAGAGCTCATCTCAAACAAAATACCATTAATTTATTGTTTTGAAACAGTGCAGATTACTTTGTTTTCAAACACATGAATTTTATTTGTGTATCAGTCGACAATTTTTATGCAGCAGTGTATTTCACACATGCTATAAGATGCACCTTTTTCTTAAAAAACTTGTTTTCTAAATTCAGGTTCACCTTATGCTCGTAATTACTACAAACATGTCCAGTGCTCGTCGTCAGAATTTTACTCCATTTTTTGATATTTGTGTCAAACGTATATCTATATCAATGCTGTGCACATCTCTGGCTTGATAACAAACATTTATAGCATTCGTTTCGAACTTTTTTAATTCGTTTCATATAGGATGATTTGTGGGACGGTCTTGTCACTTTTCGGAATGCCATCTATGCGATCGACTAGCGCAGCCTTAATTTAAAATTTTTATAGCTGCAAATGGCCATTTTTAACACTTATCAACATTTATAAAAGTTTATATAAAAATGTCTTGATCTCTAATAAAATATCTTGTGATTAAAAAAAGATTCAACAAGTCTATGAACAAAAATTTAATAGTTAAATTACTCGATGCGGTGGAAATCCTATCACTATATTGGATTAACAATTTACAGAGTGTCTAATCTAAAACTTTACTAAATATGCCTTTGCAATCTAATAATAAAAATGGTCAAAATATTATACACTTAAAATTGCTTAAATACTAAGGTGCGTCTTATATTTAATAGTGCTTTATCTTCAAAATACGGTAATTCATGTAATTGTAATTTCAAGTGTGGAAAACTTTCTTAATTTTGTTGAAACTCGACACGCACATCCTTGAACTTGAGGCGCAGGATATTGAAAAACTATTTCTTTACAAACAGACATTGAACAAAAAAATGTACAACTTACTGACTCTAAACATTACTGTTCGTTTAGTGAAATGTTTTGATTTATCTTCGACTATTTAGACGTTTTAAGCAATATATTTTATACATTATATTGTAGCAGAGTTTAAAACTTACTTGAATTTCGAATTCCATAAATCAATTAATCCGACAACGCAAGGATTTATTATATTTATAATTCGTTTAATTTTAGCGAAATTATGATCGAAGGCAGGCTTCCAAACAATGCTCATCTGTTCGCATTCCAACTTCTCCTTCGAAGCATATTCCTCGAGCGTTGATTTCTGAAATGATGGATCTTCGAGTACAAAATCAACAATGGACTTTTTCATAGCCAGCATATAATCTTCCTTCATATCAGCGACAGCCTGAGCCATCGGCTCCCGCCACTGCTTTAATTTCTTTGGAATTAATTTCAGCACCTAAATATTACCGAGAGAGCGAGTTAAATGGATGATAAAGGATTTTACTAGCTGTGTAAGTGTCACCCGTCCGAACATTGACTCCTCCAGTGGCGCTATTTGATTGTTATCAATACCATTTCGTATGTAGTAGTAATATCTTAATATCTCATCCTCGCTTTCCGACGGAATTTTTCTATTTAGGTTTTTACAGTCCTCATGCTCCCCTACGATTAGTTTTACTACCCGATCGCGAAAATCTTCGCGTTGCTTACGCAACTTTGTGTAAAATAGTTGTTGAGCTGCATCTGCTTCCTCTATATTTGATTGGTTGAATATAAATTACAATTTGTTTTGGTAATCGTTTTTACTTATTGTATATTTTTGTCGTTTCAAATTTAGGATCAAAGTAGTTTTTTTTTATGATGAATTTACTTCGACCTTCATTTGATGCTTTTATCGCCACATCAATTGTCAAAATTTCAGAGTGTAAATGTGCAAAAATTCTTCATTGAAATTCGCAATCATAATTTAAGTGTTTCGTGCATGTGCTGATAGTATTTATGTGATGTAAAATGTACGCATGCCGGTGTTCGGCGAATGCAAAAAAAAATAATTTGTCACTTTTGTGTTGCAGTGTAAATTTGGAAAAATTGTCAGTGTGGAAACTTTGGTACGCACCTCGTTTCTGTCGTTCCCGCAACCTTTTCCTATACTTTGCATGGCCTGAAGCATAGATAGGTTTAATAATTTCCGGCGGTAACGAAAATAATGGAACTGGTGATGTATCAAAATCCGATGGGAGCACAATTCTCGGAATTTTCACTTGAATATCACCGCGAGCCTCGAGCAGTGCACGTTTTTCGGCGATCTTTTGTAACAATCGTTCTCTTTCAACATCGTTTTTTGCCATCACGACGTGTAAATATAAAAGTAAAATAAAATAACGTAAAACTACACGGAAAATGAATGTATATTAGTGATATAGAAAGTTGTATAATCAATATGATAATAGACAGTTAACTTTTATTTTTCGCTACTATGACAACGAGAAACAGTTGCACGATTTGATTAAAAAAATTTGAAATTCATTTAATATTGTGGCAAAGTTAATATCAAAAACGTTTCAATGGATTATCATAAATTAATAATAAATTATATCAACGATAATATCACATTCGTACATCGTGACTATCGACTTGTTGTGTTTTTCTTTCTTGTTATATTTTCTTGCACCATTGCGCGATTTCTATGTAAAATTGCTGCAAATTTTATGGTGAAGCATGAGGATGAAGTTTGGAAATGTGACAGGCCATTAGATGAGAAAGATGACACATCTACCAAGACAGATGAAGCAAAGGTATTTTATCAAAAGTTATAAATTATTATATTATTTTCTATATCAATATTCGCCGAGCGTTATATGATGTTATATGTTTATTCAATTTTTAAAAAAGAAAACTTTTATAATGGATTGCTGCATCATCCACTTTGTTAAATTTGACACTTTTTTTTAACCTCCTAAACAAATATATAGCTGTAATATATAATAATCTACTAATTAATAGATTGAACGATTTGATTAATTAGCCTGATAAGAACAACGATATTTAATTTAATTGATATTAATTAGTGATGAACGAATTAATAATTTAGGTAGACAATTGGTTGGAAGATATTAAAGACTACAATAACTGTTTGGATTTAAATAATGTATATAAGAATGGGTTGGTTGGTGTGCTGATAAAAGAAAATATCGCTTGCTTAATTGAAGCAAATTGCGAAAGTTCGACAACAATTAAGGAACGTTATTTTCTCGACTTAGTCAAGACTGCTGCCAATGCTTGCATTCAGTTTGCTGATAGACTTCCAAAAGTTTTGCTCAAAGAGTTTACGAAAGTAATTTTATTATTAAATATCAAACATAATATTAATTAATCAAATTGATAGTTGAGTTTAGACCTCGAGCAATTGAAAGGACTAAAAGTAGAGAATGAAAAGATGTTGGTTGAGTTTATCGAGGAGGCTGAAAAGAAGTGCGAGCAGAAAATGTATTTAAAGCGGGCAACTTGTTATCGAGTGAATGCCGATATGAAACTCTCCGGCTACACGCTACCTGCCGATTACAAAAACGATATGCTTGTTGGGAAATTTGGCTGCCTTGTTGCCTATAAAGCGACGTCTGATAGAAGCGAAGGAAGTAATGATGATTTACCAGATGTTGGTAAGATGCTTTGCCAACAAATAATTGCAATGGATCCCAAGGAAGTTGGAAATGAGTTTGATGCACCGAAGGAAAACATCAATGAGGAAATTTGCTTGATATTGCAAAATTACATTTTTGATCCAAAATTGCAAGTTAAGGATGTTCTAAACAAATGGAACATTGAGGTTATCAACTTTAAGCGATACGCATGTGGTGAAATCGAAGATGAAACGGCCGAAAATATATAATTATACAATATATCCACTATATATCCAATATTTGCCCAAATTTGTGTAGTTTAACCTCATACTACTCAAATAAAACTTACTGGGTCCACTATCAAATTATTTCACTATTTTTTTGTCTTTAATATTTAAAGTTATTTTATGCCTAACATTAGGTTGAGAGAACAGTTTTTTTTAAAAGTAGCGACAAAAACTTCAAACCAAAGTAGAAATAAGAGTTTTAAAATTGTTTACAAAAATTATTTTCAAAATTACCGATTATATGTATACGCCTGATTTATAGTAGGTTGCTGTTTAGCAAACTGTCCTATGGTGGTAATCATTGTTTACAGATAATACAATATAAGTACAACTTTAAAAAGCATATATCGTTTTGTTATTATATTTAAGAGTTAAAATCATTCAGATATTGACATTAAAAAAAACTTAAATATATTCTCAATTGTGTGCTAGGACATCACCATAAGCCCTTGAAGGGACATTACCATAAATATAGCGACGGAACTGAACAGAGCAATCATGATCAGTGGACTTCAAAGATCGCTGAATAGTAGGAGTGCGCTTAACTTGTTTAGTTTAAGAGGAGAAAAATTAACGCTTACACTGGGAATCAAACCCAATTGTCTGGGCGATTTCCGGGTATACTAGCCACTGAAACAAACCAGTGACATTATATTATATAAATAGAAAACATTTTTTGGGTAAAATTATACAAAAACTAAATATTTTTAAAATATGATTAACTTGAATATGTTAAAACGACTATTTCGAATAATAAAATTTAATAGATGGATATGATATAATACAAAAAAAGAAAAACGTTTCACAAAAATTACGCAACAGGGGGGATGGCTTTACTGGGATAATTGACACAGCATCGCTACACCACGCATTATCCAATGCTCGGGACGTTTTTGCGTGTTTAATGTCATGCCAATCACAAAGTTTGTTGAATGTCCGGTCGTTGATAATACGCCACGTCTTTCTGCCGTTTTATACACAGGACACAGATATTGGTTTTTTACTTGCAAATCAGATCGTTTAATTGGTTTTAACCATATCTGAAATTGTCAATATGAAAATATGTTCATCTATTTTTTTTTCAACTTACGTATGGCATTCTATCAAATAACACTTTAGGCAAAGATTCATCTAACGAATTTATATCTTTATTCCATCGCGCGCCATCCAAAAATAATCCGTAGACAAAGACACCATCAGACGGGCTCTGTGTTATTCTATTTTCTCTGCGTACTTCATAATCGAATGTCAATAAATCAATTGGAATTGTGTATTTCCGTGCATAATTCTGTTGAGCGCCCGTGAGGAAAGCTTGCGTGAAGAAAAATCCTGAAATCCAAAACGTTTCCGGCGGGCCATGATCAAGCCAAGTCTATAAATATTTAATTTATTAAAATAACAAATAATTTAACTGCTTTTTTATTACTTGTAAAAATTGTAATCGCGCTAATAAGTCGTTAACATAACTTCCAAGCGGCTTCAATGAAGGATATGATTTTTTCGCCCACATATTTGGAATTCGCCCAATCATTAAACTGAATTCAACTTCTTCTAAGTCTTCCGACATTACAATTACACCTGAAATATAATTATTTAATTTAAATTCATTTCTACAATTTAAAAATAATAAACCTTTAATGGCTTTTTGTAAATTTCTTAAACTGTTTCGTATCACAGTAATTAGATTGTTAAAGCGCACTAGTTCTTGCACTAAAACTGTATTCATGCTTTGTGTGTATTCAGTTGGATACATTTCCATAGCGGCATCGCGATCGAAATTATTCGGAAGTCGCGCTAAAATATCAGTAGATACTTCTACAACAACATCTTCGGGTGATTTGCCCTCATCGCCAGCACCAGCAGCCGCATCCTAAAATCAATAATATTATAAAACAATGTTTTAATCAAGTAATGATCATCAAACTGTAAGTGTGATAAATTTTAGTTTAATTAAAATTGCATAATGTGTGTATTTATTTAAAATTACGATTAATTTGTTAATTAAAATCTGTTGTGCATGTTAATGTAATGTTGTTTGATAAATAACTAGGTGTATAATAGATAAAAATTTATATGAACGCTACGTGTAGTTTTTTTAAGATGCAGTTTCATTAAATATGCAGAAAACAGACTACATACTTATGCACTTTTCTATGCTACACTATATAAATTCTGTAATATGTTTGGCCTACTTCGCAGTTCTCTCTCTACATAAATAAATTTTGTAGTACAATCTGCCACACCATTACGGGGGGTCATTTTTAATTAAATTGAAATAAACTAACGTGTATTGTCAAATTTAACAAACCCACGCATTAAGAATGTATTGAGTTACCTACCAAACGCTCCTTTGTAAGTAAATTATTGTTTAAAATGTTGTCAATTAATAAATAATTCATCGAACTAATAAACCCACCTGAGTTAGAAGGGTATTTGCGAATAGTAAATTTGATTCTTGTTGATCTTTCATAATATCCGCATTCTCGTGCATTCCAAACACTTCTGGATGAGTACTTAATGGCAATGATCTCGTATATTCCAAGAAATCTTCATATTCGCGTTTGTCCGGACAATAATACTGCCCTAAATTATAATATTAGTATTAGCTGAATAAAATATACAAGAATATTATATGAAAAACGAACCTGTAGGATCAAAAGGCGCGTTAGCTTCTTCAATAACCTCTCTGCAGTAAAATTTAGCCAAGATTGTATTCAAGCAGCGTCTATCCCAATCATCAGTCACTCTGCCACCATAATTACACTCTCCTGTTAAATATTTCAGCGCCTCAAATTGCACTTCCTAGAAAAACACGCATAAATATTCAAATCGCTTAACTGCCGCAATGCAAACGTACTGTATATTCATTAAGGAACATTTGCAGCTGCATCACGCTAATTCGCAAATCAGTTTCGTTGAATTCATATGGAATATTCCATCCTAATGGACCGAATTTCCTACGCTCTTGGACGAGCGCATGGAAAAAGCACAAAGCATAGAGTAGACGTCTAAAGTATACAGGCTGATTACATGCCTCAAACCAGTCTGGGTTTGATATAGGATCGCTTAAATACGATCGGATAATGTTTGCTTTTAAGCCTTTTGGTGGCTCATTAGTCATTTTAACACCATTTTGCAGTACGGAAACCGGGAAGTGCTCAGCTGGGTACGATGTCAGCCACAAACGGAAATCGGGATGTGTCGTTTCGTTTGTGAAACTCTCACAAATCTTTAAAATCACAAGATATTCAATTACACAACTTACAAGAATGATTGCATCACTTACTCTTTCTAATGTCGGCATGAAACTTTTAGCTAAATGACAGTTTTGTAAAACAACCCATGTTCCATTCTTAACGCCTTCGTCAATTAATTGTACTGCAATCGGTCCTTGTCCCTGACCTAACGATAATGAGAACAAACGTGACGCTCCAAATCCTTGATCGTCGGCGAATTTTAATAAAACAGCTGTAGGATCAGCACCAGGTGTTAGAACAAATATTAACGGTATGCAACAATGTGAATCTATGTAAGACGATGGCAAATCAAATGGCGGCGGCTCAATAAATTCCTTTCCTAATTGTGCTATTAAAAAAAGTCAAAATTGTAATATGTTAGCATTAATTCAAAGTAAATTATTCTTACATGCAACAAAGTTTTGTATGCCAGGAACGATTTTATCATATCGTACGCATCGTAATATTAATAGTTTCTGAAATCGGCTAAGTTTTTTCTCCCATGGTGTAATATAAGTATGATTATGTGGTTCGGAGTGATCAAACATTTTGCGCCAGATTTCAGGTTTCTCAGTAAAAGATTCTTTAATGCCCCTAAAGAATAATATTAGTAGATACTATTATAATAATACTATTTGAATTATATTTTGTATGTTATTTAATTCAAATCTTCTGTTTTATAATATATGTATATACCTCTCATAAACATGATTATAGTAAATGATTGATATGTTGAAAAGAAAAACTTACTGAAATTTGGGATATTCGTTTAGACGGCATAGTTCATCCCAGCTTTTAGCCACCATCCATTTCGTTGGATTTTTATGTGGATTATCTAAGCCTACACCTCCTGTTAATAGAAACATCCATTCAGCTACATTTACTTCATTACGGCTTTTCAGTAAATTTATTGTGAGCAATAAAGAAAATAACAATTTATCCTAAAACACAACATTTAGTAAATTGGGTGAGTGAGGTAACATTTGTAAAATTTGTTAATATTAATTACTTTCTCAAACAAACTGCGGCAAATATTTACATATAATGAATAAGTAAAATACTTTTCCAAATCTTTAAGACGTTTATTAACGTCTTCAAGCTTTTCAGTATTATCAATAGCAGATCTGAAAAGATTCATAAACCAAACTAAAGAATATTGATACATCGGATCAATATTTGCCAAATCAGCTAAAATTTTTAATATACAAGATTATTTAGGAAAAAATGAATGTGTTTAATCATTTACCGGTTGTAAAGAATAAAATGGCTGAATGAACCGCAATCGGTGTGTATTCCAAGCGTGCGTCATCAATTTGCTTTTCAGTTACTTCAGCTACAGCTTGCTTTGCAGCTATTTCATTCGATAAAGTTTTTGAGGAGCTTAAAATTTGCACAGCCGTCTCGTCTTCCAATATATTTCCCTCTGACGTGCTTAAAACTTCTAATATTTTATCTTCAATTTCTTTCAACAACCGCTTATTTTCCGCTCCTTGCAAAATAAGTGCATTTTTTTCTGCTTCGAGATCGGGACGTTCTTTTGCAACAACAATACCCAATAATTGATCCTCTAAACCTACGGTTGTTATCATGAAATTGACTAACGTTACTTTTACGGCAACTTCGGGTAGATAGTGAGGATTTCGCAATTTCGTTGTTATATAAAACCGAAATGATTTATTATATTCAACAATAGCATCGCCAACTTTTAAGCATAATGTTCCGCTTTGCTTAAATGTTTGTTGAGAAAGCACCGGCTCTAAAATTGCATCAATTTCTTCAGCGATATTCTCTAACAAAACCTATAAATATGAAATATATTCCATTATTATGATAACTTTTTTCTTTGAGGTAAAAAACTGTACTGGTTGTCCAAACTGTATCGCATTCTCTAAGACGCGAACATAGTCTGCTTGATTCAATCTTATTATGGCCATATTATTTGATTTTTCCATGTTTTTAATCCATTTATTTGCTTGTCCTTGCGGGTCAATCATCAATGCCCATCTTCTTGCATTTCTGCATTGAACATATATTGTTAAATTTCTAACGCAATTATTTATAACAATTGTATATTACTTAATAATTATCGCATTGTCAACACTGTATGAATCTGAAGGCAATCCGTATATATTCCATTGTCTAATAACAACCGGCTCTCCAAGCACTGCAGTTAATTGGAAGTCGCGTGAACAGACGATTTTATAGGAAATTAGATGATTAACCCATTCTTCGATTAATTTCTGTCTAAATTGCAATGTGAATGGTCCTAAATACGCAACTACGCCGGAACTTATTAAAACGTCGCCTAAAATTAATTATGAATGGCCTCTATTCGTTATTTAGCAACGCGCTGCACACAAACCTGTTAATATATAGTATTTTTTACCAAGCGCCTTTGCGGTGGAATTCCACCGATCCTTTTCACCGCCCAAACCACCAATCAAATCTTCAGCGCGTTGCAATTTTAATGCGCACAAATTCGCTTCATCGGTTAAAGTTTGGTATTTTTTAGCTTCTTGATCTAGTAACGCCTCTAACTTGGCGACTTTTTCACGTGCCTCTCGTAAAAGTGCCCGCTTTCCCTCTAGCTGCGTCATTGCGGTCTGGAATTCGAGCTCGGCCGCTGCCAAAGCAATTTTTTTCGGCGCAACGACTTTCGCTACTTTATCGTACTTCGCTATTGCGATCGTCCATTTGCATAAACCTTCAGCGGCTGTTGACGCTGTTTTAACTTTGTCTGGATCAAAATTCTCGTCGTGTAATATTTTTTCAGTTAATTTCTGTATTACACGCGGTGGTATATTGTCTTTGTCGAAGTTGATTAAGCTGTCTAAGAACTTCATATCACCTAAAATGCGCTTTGACGGTCCCCAATAATCTTCTACCATGCCAATTCCAGAAGGTGCTGCGACTTTGTCGGGTTTAACATCCTAATTTTATATATTTGTAAAAAAATATTTGTTATACATATTTATTGCGCTTACTTTTAATATGCATATTCCCTCCATCACCAATTTAATACCCTTTGGTGGATTTTTCATCGTCTTAACAATTGTAATATCAGCGGGTGTTAAAGTGTTTAATGCAGTCATTGCTGCTTCCAAAATCGGTAATGCTTCTGCCAAATTAGCATCGCATTCATCTTTAATTGCTGCTGCCGCTTTAGCCTATTTTACAAATAATTTATTGCAACCCTACATCATAATTTATCTTAATAATAGTTTACTTGTTCATTGGCGACTTCCTCGTCGGCCATAACACCCTGTTCGACAACTGCTGCTTCAGCCTTTTCGGCTTCAACTTTCTTAACAGTTTCCGCTACTTTTTCAGCTGCAACAACTAAAGCAGGTTGTAAAGCTTCTAAGCTTTCCTGCATGACTGACACTTCAGCTTCTGCACTACTCAATTTTTCCAGTCCAACTTCATAGCGTCGCTTTCCGTTTAAAACTTCGCTATAAAAACAAATTGTAATTAAATATATTAAGTGTTCCATTTAAATTTGAATTCTAAATTGTAATTGCAACCTGCCACCATCATTGCGCACGGCTTTGTTTATTTAAGAAGAAAATCTCAGTTATAACATATAATAAACGGAAATGGATTTTGCTTATCTCCAAAAAGCAAGTATAATTAGTTTGCATTAAAGTAAAGAAGTATTTAAAAATTTAATTAAACATATATAGATACTTGAATTTTAATTATAAAAACCTACTTTCGTTTCCTGTCCAAAAATGTTTTGAACGTATTTATCAATTCCAAATATGATGTGGGTGTAACATAAGTTTTACGTTGCAGACGTTTGTAATATTCATGAGACATAGTTTCAGTTGATGTGTGGAAGGTCTGACACATATCAATACAAGCAATTCTTTCCTTTTCTGGTAGATCAACTTCGCCTAGAAATCGTGTTGCTACAGCTTGTAGAGCATCCTCCGGCCATGGCTATAAATATTGTATCAGATAAATTGATTTCCTCTAAGAAAATTCAATATTAAATACTTGAAACCAATCAATTGTGCAACAATTAACTATAGCAGGAAATTTACGTATTCTATTTCGAAAGCTATCGCCAATCGGTGACATTCCAAGAACTACATGCAATTGTTCGCGAACAATTTGTATGAAAAGATTGAATAAGGCAACAGGGCTGCCGTCGGTCTGCACCGATTTATCTCTCTGTCTATCAATCTGTCGCATTTTTTCGCATAATTCTATCTTCTCTTCAGTTCCGAATAAGTTTGGAACCTCGCCTGAATTTAATAAATTACTTATATCCTCCAGGAATGATTCTTCTTTAATCTTAATAAAAAAATATTTATTAATAAGATATATTCCTTACCAAGATATATATGAAATGAAATACTTGAGTGTCGGTGAATAAAAATACTCCGTGCAATTCAGTACCGCTCGCTTTTCTTAATATAATTTTAACATCCTCGTGCCATTCATATTTACCATATTGACGTGTTATCTCAACTTGGAACAAATCATATTCTGATATATGCGCAGCGAGACATGTTAACGATTGACGACCCGAACCACCAACCCCAACTAAAAGACCGTGGCTACGTGGTTGTTTAATAATGCGACAAATTCTCGACAAATGTTCAATGGCAAATTTAAACAATACTAAATTCATCGGTTTCTTCGAGATGCTGTTGTATTCATGTAAATAATTCTCAACTACTTCTCGAAGAAAATCGAGATCTTCAACTTCTATGTAATATTTTTGTTGCGCTGTTGGAACACTAAAATCGCAGAAAACAATTCGTCTAAACTCAGTTTCAGTTAGCTAAAAGAATATTTAGTGATTTTAACGCATTTTTGTTTGTTTATAATTATTACATTAGCTTGTCCAGGCGGTACTATTCTTTCAAAAAGAACTTCCAATGGATCGTCTAAATATTTTGGAGAGACTACGTGTAAAGTATCAAATATCCATTGCCGATCGTCATCGTCTACTAATCTATCATGATATACTCTTAGCACTTCATGTACCCATAATCGTTTTATACTCTGGATGTCTTCAGAAATTTCCGGTACGGATAATAGCACACCTTGTATTACACGAGAGAAGTCACGCAAATTAAATAGATAATGCGATTTTGCTGGCGTTGGTAATAGAAATAGTCTACTTTGTTTATAGACGTACAAAGTAGCGGCAACAATTTGGCTGGACAGTGCCTTGAAATCTTCTTGAAAGCCTCTATTATAATAAAATAATTGAATTGTAACATTATTATTAACTAATTAATAATACTAAATTACTTTGAATCAAAATGCCAATCCATAATCTTAGTGAAAATGTTTGTCATAACATTATCGTGAAATTCATCGATACACAGATGATTGAAATGCCTTGCAAAACGCGGAGTGACTGTATTACCGCCTGGTGGCCCCATAGCGCATATAAACTAAAATAATCATTTAAATATACAAATTCAAATGCCCTAAGCAGTAATTTACTTGTATATCTATTAGTTTCATAGGAACAACTTCCTTGCGATCGTACCAAATACGATGATCAAACCATTGCCTTAACAACTCAATAGGAGGTTGCGCTCCGTAAGTTTCTTTTAAAGGCATTGAAACGTCATCAACGAAAATAACACATTTCTTCCCAATGGGAGGTCCGTAGATACCTTTACGTCTTTTGTCTAGTTTGCTCATAATTATATCCTGCGTTTGATTCGCGGAAGTCTGTGCCGAGAAGTTGATAAACAACTGCGTATACGCATGGGTATCTATTTTTTTCAATAAGTAATCCTAGTAAGCAATGATATTAAAAAAACGAATGTGAATAAATCAAAGTTGTTTACTATGACGTAAACTGATTTGCCTGTGCCAGTCGGTCCCACAACCATCACCGCTTTCTCATGTACTGTGAGATAGCTGATGACGGCAATATTTCGGATCGTCTCTACAGTTGGGACTATAATTTGATTTACTGGCATATCTTTCGGAATGGGTGGTTGATGTGCCAGGTCGTCCGCCCATAACACCCATTTTCCTTTGCCCTGGAATTTAAAAAAATTAAATGTGAATTTGAAATTAAAGGTATAATAATAAAATACATACTTCTTTGACAAATCGATAATCGTAGACAGATTCGTGTGCAGGTAGACTAAAAATGTACGGCTTTTCAGGTTTTGGAACATCAAAAGGTATTTCCAATTGTTTATGGACTTCCTCAGGAAAATCCTTTTCGAGCAATCCTCTGAAGAGGATGTTGAATTTTGGACGGCTCTGTGCGTCTAATGTGCCGCCCAAACCCCAAATGCACGAAAAGAAGAAGACGCCTTCCAATTGCGCTCGGACGTCTAAATCGGAAACGCCTTCCATGAATTTTTCATCGTGAAAATCGTCCAAGAAGCAATCGAAAAGGTTCATCGTGGAGCGCATTAGATTCGATTCCGATGTTGTTGCCATTTCGCGTACTCCACCTCTTCGGATGAACCATAACAGCACCTGAGCAAATCGCTTAAACATTCCTTTAAGCATGTTCTTGTAAAAGTCGGTAAGATACGGTGGAAATGTGTGTAGCCATGATATTAACAATGGTTCCCAACCTAGGGATGATGGTTCCAGATAAATCATTCCACAACGTGATACGGTCGCAGGTGATGCAACTTCGAGGTCCATTGGCTCAAAAATTAGATTCGTTGTCGGAGCCAACTGGATGATTTCACCGGACATCAAGCAGAGCTTTTTGTTATCATCCAGGACCGTGTTCATGTTTTCTATCCAGATTGCATCAACTGGACCGTCGAAAATTAGCCATTTTCTACAAATATCAAAATTACTTTTTAAAATTTGTAGTGGTAAAAAATTATTCGTGTTACCTATCTGTCGTTGTGGACATTGCAAATTGTCTGTAGCTTACAGCTAAGACACCATCGGACCATTCATGGGACACTGGATCAAATTGTCCGTATAACTGACCCATTGTTATAGCTTTTGGATTCATTACGGTGTAAATGGCACGATGTTCGTCCATTCCACCCTGTTATTACAGTGATAGTTTAATTAAATATTTTGATTTAAAATATTAAATTTTACCCGTTCTTCCACTAAGCCTAGAGCATCGGCTAACACTCGGTACGATGACGTTTTGCCACCGAATGGTAAACCTACCAACATCAAACCATGCCGGACAATGATCATCTCGAAAAGCTGTTGAGTCTTCTCCAAGAAGAATTGCGTGCATTGCAAGTTCATACACTTGCACGTATCCTCAACAGCTTTGTTTAAAATGACATAATCGGGTTCTGGCAAAGTTACTCCAGGGAATAAATCGGACGTGATGCCCTAGATAAATAATAACTTTAGTAACAATTAACTATGGTTAAGCAACATTCATACCTGGAATAACGGGACGTCTTGATTTAAAAATTTAGCCAGGTTGACATCTTTGATCGACCTGAGAACAAGGATATCCTCCTGTTCATCAGGATAACGTAATTTCAATGTACCAGCAGCTCTGAGTACTGATTTAACAGCGCGCATTCCTATACAACAACATCAAGTTATATCATTAATAATAAAATTGATAGATCGACCTTTTTACCGTAATCATAGTGACATTGCGATGATAATTGCTCGGAGCATAATCGGTACGTGGCAACAATTTTGACCGACAATGGTTTCGCCGTCAAGAAACCATATGAATACAATTCAATTTCCGATATTAATGCGTAATCAGGAACCATCATCGCTACCGAACGGAAGAGTGCCTTCAAATTATCCGGCAGCTCCGACCGGCCTGCATAACCCGGATTCATGGTGATGAAAACGGCACAGGTTGGATCCAGGGTTAGTTCGGTTCCCTCAAACACCAGCTTCTTATTGCCAGAATTGATTCCCCGTTGTATTGTCAGGATTTGTTGCGCGACCACTGACAACACTTCGAGATCAATTCGGTTAAATTCATCAAAGCACGACCAGGCGCCGCACGAAGCCAATCCTTTGAAGAATTTACCAAGGGCAATGTAGTCGAGCCCATCGGAACAATTGAATACGACGCATTGTTTCGCCACTGCCTTTGCGAGATCTTTGGTGGTCTCTGTTTTGCCTGTGCCCGCAGGTCCTTCAGGTGCCCCACCTGTACATTTCAAAATAATGAATAAACTTGATAATTAATATTTTATAGGTTTATCACCAAGATGTAGATGTAAAGCTCCGAACAACGTACGGAAGCAGCGATCTGTCAAAGGTGTCACCACTAGGCGAGGTGTATTGCCTAGATATTCATAGCCGTATATCAAAGTTGAGTTGATCATGCGGATTGCCATTTCGTTTTTCTCCCAATAGTACCTCATTTGGCATAACCATTGGAAGTCATTAACGCTTTTTACTTTGTTGCCAATGATGTCTGCTAGGACATCCCTACCATGAACATCCAGTACAACTAAAGCACCTGTAAATCCAATTAATTATTAATTGCAAAACAAAATAAATTGTTCGTGCATACCAAGCGTTATTCTGTTTTGCATATTCAATTTTCCTCGCACTAAATCAACTATCTTTGATATCTGGAAACTGCACTTTTCTAGATAGATTCTCATTGCCGTTAAACTGGTCTCTATTGCCTCGTGGACCTCGGATGTCCAGTAACTCATGGCTACACATTGTACGCACTGTCCCGGCCATAATAAGACCCAACTGTCTCTGTCCTTAATTGGATAATCATTAATGGCTCTCTCTACCATTTTATGTATAGATTTCTTCATATCGATTTCCAAT
This sequence comes from Adinopsis sp. GC000173, assembly GCA_030264715.1. Lineage (NCBI taxonomy): Eukaryota > Metazoa > Arthropoda > Insecta > Coleoptera > Staphylinidae > Adinopsis > Adinopsis sp. GC000173. Next base: position 22,872 of record JARJDW010015803.1, on the reverse strand, counting down.
TCCAGTAGCCATTTTTCTACCTGTCCTCTCGCTAACGCTGTTTGGATGATGTCCTCTAATAAGACTTCTTCGCCTTCACTTGATTTCATCATAGACACGTCCATGTCCTCATTGAACTGTAACTTGGCAATGCCTTCGAAGCACTTCTTCAAATGAGGTTGTACTCTGGTTGGATCCTTCGTCTCAGATAGAATTTCTAACAATTCATCGTTAGACAAAAAGAAGAAACGCGGAAAGTATAATCGTTTCTTTTCCAAGTAGTCATTAAGTCCTTTCTGGATAAGCTCTAGTAAGCTATTGCACTTTTTGAGACGTTCGGCCATTTTATCTATTTCAATTACATCCATTACTTTAGGAGCAGCAAAAACTGTCTTCATAATATCTCTCCAAATCTAACATTAATGTTTTACAATATAATGCAACAAAGTATGGATATTTTTAGTAAATTACCTTATCAACAGATGAAAATTTACGACCTTCTTCAGGCATCTGTTGTTGAATATCTGGAGAAGAAAATATTGGTTCTAAGTACATCCATGTACCCTGTACTTTTAACCACTCATCCATAATTTCTTGGAGTAATTGCATTTTACCTTCCCAATCACTAAAGAGACAACATAGTTATTAATTTATCTAAACAAACATTTGGTAACATACTTGATATCTTCTTGGAATGGTTTAATATAAGGTGAGTTTTTCATAGTCTGAGTTTTAATAATGTGATCATCCAATAATACTTGGATTTCATCGATTGCGGAAATAATATAAGTGCCAGTGTCTCTGTAATAATGCACATGGCATTAAAGTTATTGTTTGAGTTATTTAAAAAAAAGTTATACTTGTAAACAAGCACTTGAAATTCTTCATCCTCCCATTCTGCTTTCATCTTATTCAATGTACGTTCCAAGTTATTTTCTTTAGTGGCCGCTTCTGAAATAGCCTCAAGTTCCGGCAAATACTCATCCAGACCATAATCAATTACTGTTGCTAGCGTTAATCCTAGCTCAGTTTCAATAGGAAAACCAACAATTTCTGAAACCAGCGACCAGTGCCGCGGCTTCATACCCGGATTACCAAGCGTTTGTATTATTGGCATATTTTCTTTAAAGTCTTCTATCTTTTCGCGCACCTTGAAATCAATTAACAATATTAGATGGGGTATTATGAAACGAGTGCAGCATATATTACTGTTGTGGCTAAAGTTAGTGTTGCCGGTTTATCATTAAAGAACTTTTCTAATTTAAAAACAACACGGAAGTATTGCGATACGTCCATATCTATATCCTCCGGTTCATGACTTCCAACCGGTGAATTTAACCAAAGTTCTTCTTTCTCCAAAAATTCTGTAGCATTGTCGTAAAGACTTTTGAACGGTTTCAGTTTATCATGAATCTGTTTCCGTTGTGGATATTGCGATATTTCGATTCTAAATGAAGTTTCTTCTTCATTAAAAGCGTCAATTCGTTCCATGGCAGTGATTAATCTGTATCAAAAGTATTTACAAAATGTTAGGAATAAAACAACAAAAATTACCTATTATCTAATTGAGTGGCGCGTTTGTGATACTTTGGTAGGTCGTCTATTTCACCATTATTTTGTAAATCGTCTACCATTTTAGCATATATTTCTAAATCATCAAGGAACTTCTGTTTCCTATTCTCTAAAAGATCTTGGAATTCAGTACCTTTCTGATCCATTAATTCTCTACTTTTTTCAATAGTATCTGGAAGCTCCAAGTATCTAACAAATGGATATTAATTTTAATATACTGATTTATACCAAAACAACATAATTACAATGTGCAGGTAGTTGCGTTTTGTTTAATTTCTTTTGGTGTCAATAAAATATGATCAGCCAAAAACAAAAGATTCTTCATTACATTACGTAAATCATCTTCCATTTGAGGCAACACTGTCTCTTCGGTCTGATTCACATAAGCGATTAATTGCATCAATTCGGCGGTATTTTGAGGGGTTGTAAGAGCTTTCTCTACGATAGTGTTGTAATCATTGTAAAGTCTAATAAATTAGAAAATAAATTATTTTTTATAGATTTGAAAAAATTAGATTAAAATTACTGGACACATATTCCTTGATAATCGGTAACCATGCGATTGATTAATCCATTTTTCAAATTCATTATATAATTAACCAAATATTTAATTAGAGAGCCGCGTTGCATATCAAACATTCCTGTTCGCACATTCACCTCCATTGTGAGAAAAAGCGAATCAGCGGTCTCTTGCAATTTCAGAATTTTCTCGCAGTAATCCTCAAAACTGTGATCGTCGGCGAGAAATAACGTAATTTGCGTTTCGGCCTGTAATATATTTATTAAAATCCATAAAAGAATTGCATAACTATTAGTTTGTCTAATTACATTTCCATTAATGTACTGTGTGTATTCAAAGAAATCTTGAACGCGACTCTCCGGTTGTTCGCGCTGCTCTGCTATCAAGGTAGTTAGCGTTTCTTTGTACGATGAAACTAAATCAGGATCAATAGCGGGCTGTAAAATTCAATTTTAATTAATAATTTGACTACGCTGCATATTTTTATGTGTATATTACTTTTAAATAGACTAACGGATCTTGATAATCTAAATATAGTTGTGATTCTAATCTCGGAAGGACTTGGCAAGCATGAATAATTTGATCAATTACGGAAACTATCGAATTTGTGAAATCGTGAAAGCTTGGTTCAAACATTAAATACTTCTCTTTTTGTACTAGTTGGATATTAAAACCAGCATTCTTATTCTGAAATATTAAAAATTATTTCAAAAGTTACACATTTAGCTATATTTCAAATAGTTTCTGCAGTTTTAGTGTATTCATTGTTATAATACTCGATTGTAAGAAATTATTTTTAATAAAAATGGCTAGTTTCAATTGTAATACTTACAGAAGATCTACAATACATTTGCAGAATTTTATATTGCTCACAGAGTATCAAACCAAGTATTATAAAATAAATTTCGTGTGGATAATAAAGAATTGGCAATATTTTTCTTTACCTTTACATCGATGATATATTGCACATAATCCTGTAATGAATTTAAGCATAATTTTTGCATTTGATCAGTCATAATTGTAGCAACGCAATCATAGAAACGTTTTCTAGTTCTGTAATGTGCGGCATTTGGCAGTTTCTGTAATTGGTTGCCTTTCAGGAATATATCAATAACGAATCTAAAATATTGTTCAACTAAAATGTTTTTTGAATATTGAACGTTTTCGTCAATCGTTTCATTAAATTCAAATAAGGAAAATGGCTTTTTATGATCTTCCAACTGCTTTATATTAATGATTCTCAAATCTCTATAAATACAAAGTTTGAATCAATTAAGCGTTAACCAAATGATCGAAGATTTAAATACCTGAACCAAACATACCAAATATCAAGCAATGTATGAATACAAGGATTAATTATATGAATAATGTTTTTAATCTTTTCTTTAGTCTGATCATACACTCGCTTGAAACTGATTGTCAATTCTTCACATTCCTCACGCTCCTTGCTCGCAAATTCTGTATCATTAAGACCCGGGGCGCTCGGATCTTTTAAAACAAAATCGACAATAGCTTTCTTCATTGTAAATACATAATCCTCTTTCATATCTTCAATTGCTCGACCTAAAATATCTCTCCATTGTCGCAATTTATGTGGAATCAATAACAAAACCTACAAAATGTAGAAAGTTGAAATGAATTTTAGCTATATATATATATATTTAATATCTATACTTTGTGTAAAACGGTTTGTTCTAATGGCGCTACGTGAATTGTATCACATCCTTGGCCAATGTAGTAATAATATCTCCATGCTTCCTTATCTCCGAGGTTCATAAGCAATTCTTCATCGTTATTGTGTTCATCAGGTTTTAACATGATTAATTCAACTAAGCGGCGTCTGTAGTTATCCCGCTGCATTCTTAATTCGGTATAATTAACTTTAACTTCTAGGACAAATATATGTAATTATATTGCAATGAAATGATTTTGTTAAAACCTTTTTGTTTCGACATTATAGGAACCCCAGGCGGATGAACTTTTCTGTTTAGTTTCGATGGCATAGTAAAATCAGGTTCTATCAATCTGTTATACTCATCTGGTAATATTAATCTTGGTACTTTGATGCGTGGATTATTTGGATTCTCAATAACTATGCGTTTATCATTGACTTTTTCTAATAATCGTTTCTTTTCAGCTCTTCGAGATGCCATATTTCTATTTGAATTTCGCGCGTAAAATGTCTGACGTTTTTCTATTCAACACGAGAGGGCTGTACCTGAATAATCCAAAAAAATATTTGAGGTTAGATTTAAAATTATTAAATTCGGTGAATTATTGTCGATATTCTTAATTATTACTTCGGAAAGGTAAATAGAATACATACCATCTAGTGACTTACAGGCCTTATAATAATAATATATTAGAATGTAAAAACTCGTTGTATAAATATGATAGAATTGATGTATATAACAAATAAAATGTTTGTGTATCGTAGCGATAAATAACGAGCTATTTAATCGATGCCTAGTAACGGTTTTTGTTTTTTCATATTTCTAGATGTTTTGTAAACTAATCGTACGCAATTTTCATGCGAGTGCTGGATTTTGGAATGCACAAAAATCATCGTTGGCTTCGTTACGTAAAAAGACCGGCTACACATTTGCGAACTGCAAAAAAGCACTCGAGTTGCACAACAATGATTTAGCAAAGGTTTTTCTCATTCATAATCATTAGATTTGCATACACTAATACTGAATTTTAGGCAGAAACTTGGTTGCATGAACAAGCGCAGAGCTTGGGATGGTCAAAAGCTACAAAGTTGCAAGGCAGACAAACCACACAAGGATTGGTCGGTGTATACGCCACGGATGATGCAGCATCCATGGTAGAAATCAACTGTGAGACAGATTTTGTTGCGAAGAATGAAAACTTTCATGCCATGCTGGATAATGCTGCTAAAGCGTGTACGCAGTTTGCAAAAGTACAACGAACCCATAACGATCTAACAAAGGTACAATGCTCAGAAAATCAACGATTTCTTCAAGAAATAAGTAAATTTTTAAAGAATAATTTTAAACTCAGTAAAAGAATTTCTACTTTTGTTGGAATATTTATAAGGACACTACATCAGTACATTACGTTTATTTTGCTATCCATTTGCGTAGATTTCTGCTGTACATTATTGGATAACAAAATTACAATTGGAGACATATTTTTATAATTATCGTTTACATACGAGTAAAAAAGTTGCAAACTTTTGGTACTCCAAAGCTGCCTTAAAAAAAATCACATCTCTAACCACTATGACTACCTACCAGAACTTATTTTCTCGATGCTTGATGCCTAATTTTGTTCTCAGTTTTAGGGTTTTCTACGCAATTCACGTGGTGCTCTTATAACCAACTTAAAGTATTGAAGTTGATTTTTAAATAAAGAAAAGTCAGAGTTATTGAATAATTCAATGTGCAGTGTATATGATGTTGCAAAACAAAATATTAACTAATGTATTATTTAATTTTTAGTTCACGCTACAAGAGAATGACTTAAAAAGTCTAAAGGCATCAGACGGTAAATCATTAGCAGATCATCTAGCATTAATGATTGGTTCAGTAGGCGAAAATGCTGTATTAAGACGCGCTATTTGCTATAAAACAAATAATAGTGATTTGCATTTATCGGCGTACGCACATCCTGCGGGTAGTTCCAAAAATGAAACACTCTTTGGACGGTTTGCTGGCATTGTAGCAATTAAACCAACACAAAAATACGCAAACCTAGAAGATGTTGGTAGAAAAGTATGCCAGCATATTGTTGGAATGGATCCGAAAACGCTTGGTTACGACATTGTAAAGGAGGACACTCCAGAAACTACAGATACTGAAAGTAGTGAAATCAAAGACGAAGAAACTAATTTAATACATCAACAATATTTGCTAGATGACACCATAACTGTAAAAGAATATCTTGAGGAGAATGGTGTAAAAGTTATAGATTTTAAACGATTTAGTTGCGGCGAGCCAACGATGAGCGAACATTTAGAAAATATTGAAACTTGTCAATGAATTAAAAGTAAGTCGGCATTTATTAGCGAATAATAAACTTGTGAAATAAGTTGTTAGATTTTGTAATATTCTGTTAATATATTTTTGAATTTTATCTCAATGATAATAAATAAGTAACGACATACGTTTACATTTCGGATTTTTAATACTTCGGACATCTTGCAATTTGGAAATGTGAAGCTGTCATTTGGAGAGCGCATGTTTAATGCCAATTTTTTAAACTGGTTTTTAAATAATTCTTAACCTTGGCGCGCTAATACATTAATATAGTAAAATAAGTAGTTTTAAGCCTTTAAATTTAAGTTATATTATCAATGAATGTGTTAATCATAAGATATTCATATGTAAATTCTAAAATAACGCATATTCGATGAGAAAACCCCACGTGAAAAGAATTCTAACCTCAAAACATGGAATCAAAGTATGATTTGATATCAGCCAAATCACCCACGAAAACTAACCACTCTCCATTTAAAACGAAACCGAAAGCAGTTACATTTCCTCCTAAAAATGGGCTAAGTTTTCCCAAGAAGATTAAATTGGAACACAATGACGAGAAGGGAAGTAATGGAACTTGTAATGGAGGGAAAAATGAAATCAGTTTACAGGAACAAAGAAGAAGTTTGCCAATATTTAACTATCGAAATAAGTTGTTGGAATTGATAAAACGTTATCAAACTTTAATAATTATAAGTGAAACTGGCAGTGGTAAATCTACCCAAATACCTCAATACATAAACGCTTCCAGATTGCAGGAAAATGGACGAATTGGTATAACACAGCCAAGACGTATCGCTGCCATTAGTATAGCTTTAAGGGTAGCAAAAGAAATGGGAAATGGGGTATTTATACTAGGCTTATGTCTAATTGTAAGTACTAATTATTTGTATTTTACTTAGCTACATGTTGGAGAAAGCGTTGGTTACACTGTAAGATTTGAGGATGTAACCAATAAGCGCACAAAAATCAAATACTTAACGGATGGTATGTTACTGCAAGAATCTATATCTGATCGATTACTGCTCGAATACACAGTAATTATTTTGGACGAAGCACATGAACGTACCGTACATACTGATGTTCTTTTTGGAATTGTCAAAGAAGCACAAGCATTGCGAAAGCAAAAAGGCCTGCCAGCTTTAAAGATTTTACTAATGTCTGCCACAATGGATGTAGATCATTTCTCGAAATATTTTAATAATTGTAAAGTGGTTTATTTAGAAGGGCGTCTCTATCCTGTCAATTTATATTATACTAAAACAAAACAGGACGACTATACGACTTCGTGCGTTGCCACATTTTTTAAAATTCATAGGGAGGCTCCAGCTAGGTAATTAAATACTTGATATCTTCAAAAATGTTACTGATTATAACTATATTTTGCATTTTAGTCATCATGTATTAATATTTTTAACGGGCCAAGAAGAAATTGAAGCGGTAGCATATCAAATTCGCATGTTGGCTAGGGATAGTTCAGTTCAAGGACCACCTATTCGAGTTCATCCGTTATACTCACAACTATCAAGCACACAGCAAATGGCTGTTTTCAGTCCAACGCGAGATGGTACGCGTAAAGTTATAATAAGCACAAACATTGCCGAAACAAGTCTGACCATAGGTGGAATCAAATATGTAATAGATAGCGGAATGGTTAAATTAAGGTACGTCTTAATTATTATAAGGGCAATATAATTCTTTGAATTTAACTTAAACATTATATTTATTATTATGCAAAACGTTCTAAGATAGTTTGGCTAGTAGAAGACGAATAAGAAGAAAAATAAAATGTATAAAGATGAAAAATTGTTGGGAAAAATCGTGTAATAAAGTAAAACCACCACATATCTACCACTTTTGTAGTAACTGGAAAACCATGAATGATTAGTCTAAATATTTCATTGACTTAGAAAATAATGCTTTCGATTCTCATTTGAATGAGTGAGTATTTGCTTTATGCGGCTCTAGAAATTAAAAGTTATTCTGTTTATACTTCCAGTTAACACATTAAAAAGATGCTTAAACTCAAAATGAGCTAGTCTAATATATATATTTAGGAAAACTTAATTGTAATTTTTTCAAAACTACCGTTTTGGGTTTAACTCTGTTTGGCGCCGATTACCTCATGTAACGTTTATCCTTATTATAACTAAGGTAGAATATAAAATATAATATAATTAGTACACCGCAATATTTAAATTTATTATATCTTAACAATCCATTATAAAACTAAAATCGAATACTTATTTTTGAAGGAAGGGAGTTATTGATGGCTATCATAATTAAATTAGTAGGTTTTGCTGAATTTTTATGGTTTTGTATATGATAATATTTCTTTTTTAGGACATTCCATCCAGCTACGGGTTTAGATTTATTGAAAGTTCAGAAAATTTCACAAGAACAAGCCTGGCAACGATACGGACGCGCGGGACGAGAATCGGAAGGGCATTGCTATCGCATCTATACTAGAAATCAGTTTGAAGCGTTTGGTAAATCGACTGTACCTGAAATACAGCGCTCAAATTTAAGTATAGTAGCGATTCAACTGCTTGCATTAGGAATACATGCCGCACATTTCGATTTTATGGATAAGCCACCAAGAGAAGCGGTTGCCAATGCATTCGAGCAGCTTCGTTTTCTAGGTGCGGTTGATAAAGAAGATAATTTGACCGTTTTGGGAAAGCGAATGGTCCAGTTTCCACTCGATCCGCGTTTTAGTAAAATTATATTATCAGCGCAAACCTATTCATGCTTGGAAGAGATTTTGATTATCGTTGCAATTCTTAGCAGCGAATCAATATTCTTTACTCCGCAAACAAAGAGAGAACACGCGCTAGGGATGCGACAAAAATTTGCATCAGCGTATGGTGATCACATTACATTACTGAATGTGTTTCGCGAATTTAAAAAAGTTGCACAAAACGATAAACGCGCTTGGTGCCATGAAAATTTCATCAATTTGAGAAACATAATGTATGCAAGTGATGTACGCAGCCAGTTATTAGGTGTGTGCAAACGATGTGATATACCTATATCAAGTTGTGGCAGTAATATGGATCAAGTACGGAAATGTTTGTTGAGTGGATTATTTATGAATGTTGCGGAACTACATCGCGAAAAACAGTATATAACAGTAAGTAGCTCTGTTTGCATATAGATAATTTATTAATCTATATGTTGCTTGAAATTTTAGCTTAATAAACGTCAAGTTACACACATACATCCGAGTTCGGCCATTCACGGTCAGAAACCTGGACTGGTAATTTTCACAGAAGTTGTACAAACGAATAAATGTTATTTAAAAAATATTACTACAATTGAAAAGGACTGGATGCAAGAAGTTGTGCCTGAGTATGCACGAAATCATCAAATTAGATATAATGCGGAATAAAACAAAACATCGTGTATCCTTTTAATGTTTCATATATTTTATATGCAAAAATTTTATATACACATGTCTATCTGACATTTTAAAGAACTAAAATACTCGCAAAGATTATAAAACCTATACGAGAAAAGAGCATAACATATTTTTCTAAGTAATTAAAAATAGTTAACAATATTTGTTTTGTAACGAAACAAAAGAAAATCTTTAAAATGGAACATGTTTACTAAACATTGGATTATACTTACATAATTCTTTCATTGATATATAAGTAATATTGTCTAGTTAAATTTTTTATTGTTATTTTTTAAGCAATATGTTCAAATAAAATCATATTGTATTTACTTAGCCACATAACGTCTTCCATAATTATGTGATTAATATTAAGAAACGACAACCGCAAAACGCTCTAATTAAGTAACTTTCTAATAACGAGAATATGTTCTTACATTTACTAGGAGTATTATTCAACTTTTAAAGGCAACAGGGTTCAAAACTTGAGAGTATTGTTTTAGCTAATTAAATGGAATATTGATATTCATATAATTTGGCAATCAGAAACCTTTATGTAAAATTATTATAGATTGAAAAAGAGGTTGCTTTATCTTACTTAGAAATATTTCCTATAGATGGCAAACCGGTGAATGTTTTTAGTTAAAAAAATCTTTATTTGAAAGATGTTGTTCAAAATCTGTTATAATATAAATTTATTTAAACAAGAAATAATGTTACAACATCCGCAAGGCAAGGTATCTTTACCCGATAATTCGCTCGAACAATTAATAGATTTTATAAATAATAAATTGTCACATAACATATAGGAGGAATTGAATACTTATTATTTATTTGCTATGTACAAAAGTCTTTTTCAAAAAATCATCAATAATATGATGATTTCGTTGTTAATAAATTACTTTCTAACTGAGAATCCATCTCCTGTTGGGTCTAAAATCCATGGATAGTTGTTTGGACATTCCATGCAAGTAAAGAGACGCAAAGTTTCACCTGGCAACTCTCTTGTGTTTAAAGCACATGCATTTGGTAAGGAGCAATAAGGTTGTCCTTTCACATCACATTTCTCTTTCCATTCTTGGAAGTCACGAAGGCCATTCAATTCGGTGGGATTTTGCATCCATTGAATGACTTGCAAATTGGTAACGAAATAAACATCGTTACGTCCCAACATCTCTTCAATAAACTTGATCAGCTCTTCACGGAATTCCTTTTTGCTTTTCAACCATGAGGCGTGGAAATTAAGACCAAGTGGTGCACGATTGCTGTTGAAATGACGGTTGAAATTGTGACGGAGCAAGCGACCGAATTGTTCGCCGGTCTGGATGTTGGAGCACGAATCGACCATGTGACAACCTGGCAGAGATTCATCGAATGTCGGATCGTCACGTCTATCCAATTCGTTCATAACCATTTCCCATACTGGATGGCTTCGACTTGGGCAGTTGTGCGCGTTACCATTACATTTATGTGGCATTCTGAAATACAAAGTGTATGGCCAGATTGGAACGCGGCCAAGCGACGCCGTGATTGATGCATCGTAAACAAAGAATTGATCAGCCATCATTTCGAATTGTTTGTTGCCGCCGACACGTAGGTATGGGGCACGAACGCCGATAATAGAACCATCGGAAATATTTGCGAAACGTTCGACGATTAAACGGGCACCTGCCATCTCAGCCAACCAATCATCGTACGAGCCCTGCGTCCAGTAGTTGGGATCATCTTTGTGCGTTAGCGAGAAGACGGCGATTTCATGACCGCGTCTATGCAAATCCTGCACGGCGGAGTAGTTGGTGTATTTGTGCGAGGCGAAGAATGTGCCGCGAATTTGGCAGCCGTTCGGATTGGCTCTGGCACCATTAAAGATATCTTCGTACAGATCGATGTTATCTATGTTGACGGCACCGTTAAAGGAGAGAGTGATCATTTGGGGAACGTTGGCCGGTTCCAAATTGCCGGGAATTCTCGTGCCGTCAGCCGAGCAGAAGCAGTCTGGCAATACACATTGTGTGGGATCACAATCTGGGGCACGGTTCGGATCGCTGTCAACAGCTTTTCGGTGAAAAATAAAATATTATTAGTTTACAATACGTTTTAAAGCATCATCGACAACTTACTGCAAGCGTTTTCATCGGATTCATCCTTACAGTCGGGCTTTCCATTACAGAATAAATCTTTTTCTATACATTCTCCATTACCACATTGCAATTTGCCTTCGGGACAAACTGGTTCGTCGGTTTTAAAGATGGGCAATACTTTTCTTGGTTCTAGATTAGGTTAAAAAACAGGTGTAATAAATTAAATAGAAAAAAGAAAACAAGTGGCATTTAGTGACTTAACGTGTTGTGGATGGCTTTGTTCTTGTTTTATATATACAAGTAATTTGTCTTCGTTTCTATTCACATGTTTGATAGAAAGTAGATTGTATATACAATAATCAAAGAGTAAAGTGTTGGTGTTGTGTTACGAAAAGAATTGCTTTAAAATTATTTACATAAAAATGAAGTAACAATAACTTTATAGATTAAGAAGGAAGGAGAATTTTGATGTGTATTTTATAATACATATATATACAATTAATATTAATGAGTGTTAGTACTTTTTACAAATAAATAAAGTTTTTAAAGCAAGCGTAAAAATTAATCTAAGATAAAAAAAATGTTAATAGGTGAGTTCAAAGAGAAGCATTACAGAGATCACAGCATAAATGAAATAAATATGTAAGAATCTACTTTCTACTAAATATTTAATATAATAAATAATTTCTCTTATAATTTAAATCCAGTCCATAACCAAAAAATGAGGCCTGCCTCCGTCACCGCACTTTTTTAAATTTTGTGCGACTTACTCTCGAGTTTGTCACAGTTTGTGACTTTACCCTTCCAGTCACAAGTTTGTTTATCGACGTCAAAAGCCAATCCACTGGGACAAGTGATTTGTTTCAGACCAGATTTTGTACACCTGGGATTTAAATAATTCATTTAATTACGTGTTTTAATGACTAAGAAATACTGCGGATATCTAAACTGTACTTTTCAAGAAGAAAAACCAATAAAGAAAACACAAAACGTGTCATCGTCGACAAATCGATGCGAACACAATGCAAAGATAAATAAATGAATAAGTAATGTTATTTAAAAACAGTTAACAGATATCAGGCACTATTCCTCCCGTGCACTTACTTTCTAATACATCGCAGTTTTTAACATTCGTTTTCCAGTCACACGTCTGACGGAAGACGTCGAAAGCTAAACCAACTGGACATCGCACAGATGCTAAACGAATTGTACCAATATCTGAATTTTTATCGCACCTATTGTTTCATCACACAATAGTTGCGATTATAGTTAATTCATTCGCAATAATAAAATAAAAATCGATTAGATTTTTTTTGATTGAATCAAATACCTTACAACATCACGGCAATCTCCCTCAGTAGATAGACGAAAGTATTCATCGGCCGGACGATTCTCGCATAATTCCTCGGCGGTGGCGTCGCCCTCTACCGTATCATCATCTTGAGCGAACGCTAAAAACACATACAACACAACTGGGTCAAACGAAAGTCGCTTTATAATCAATCGTGCGCGTTAAATAATCAACAAGTTTCTAAAAACGATTCAATTGCGCAAATTAATAATTTGCAGCGATTTAATTTGATGTTTGAAATTAGCGGTGTGGATTTTTGTGGCGCGCAGCATCGCACCAGCACGAAGCGAACGCGGACGATATCGCTCTTTCCAATTAGAAAACCAGTTTTACAAATGATGCTGTTAGAAAAATACTAGCCTGGCATCAATGGATGTGTAACAGGCTTTCAACAAATTAATTGTAGTGATAGCGCTAATTACTTATTTGTAGAGCAATTCGAATTGGATTTGTGCGAAATGATGGATGGATTGATAGGAGCAGCAAGAGCAGGAGTAGGAAAAATTGGACCGTTTCAAATTGCCAATCGCTTCTAAAACATTAATATTTAAACGATTTATGATAACGCTAAATGATAAATTATCTTTGCAACGCCATCATTTTGTCTATAAAATCATAAATCAAAATTGCAATTATTTTTTAACAAGCATGTTGTTTGGTTGTGATGATGATGATGGTATAATGAAGTTTCTAATATTTGAATTCGTGTATACGCGATATACAAATATTTATTATCGATTGATTTATTCATTTAACAATTTCTATTTATTAAGAAACTTTTACCATTCATTAAAAAATGTTGCAGATACTTAGTATCTAATTTATTTAATTAATTGTTAAAATATTTCTTAGCATGCAATTTTAACATTATCATTTTTATGATAAATTTTGTATGCGCAATATATACATATATGCGTTTTTCAAACTTGCACAATCCAATAGTTATATAGAATAAAAATGTTAATTATTTTATTAGATATATATAAAAACAAAAAAGGTAGACATCTAATTTATTTAATTAATTGCTAAAAATATTTCTTATCACGCAAATTTAGCATTATCATGTTTAATCTTTGTTTATGATGAATTTATGAAAGAGTTTTAAATCGAAAAATGCGCAAACTTGACCAATCCGATGGATATAGAATAAAATTGCTAATTATTTTATTAGATATATATCTAAACAATGAAATTAAAAGAGGCGTTGGTAATATTATCGATCATCTTTGATCTTTGTTTATGATAAATTTATGCTGGAGTTTTAAATCGATATGTGCGCAATATATACTTATGCGTTTTTCAAACTTGCAAAATCCGATAGATATATATATTGAATAAAAATGCTAGTTGTTTTATTAGATATATAGATATATAGAAAAAATAATTTAAAAGAGGCGTTGGTTGATTGATATAAAACCGCGTAACCTTGTAGATAACTCGTTTCTTCCACATGAAAAGGAAAGTTAAAAACTGAAACTTGCACTACGACATATTTTTGACTTTTACTTTAATGTAATAATAATAATAATAATAATAATGATTATAAAGAGCGGCGCGCATTAACGAAACGACAAAGCGCAAAAATTGAAAACAATTCATTGTGCGATTGCGAAACGAAATTACACAAATCTAATGAACCGTTTGATAGAAAATTGCTATTGGTATATTATAAATAATTCAAACGTTGTCGGTTACTTAACGGACGGCGATTTTTTTGTGCGGCCGATTTGCATAATAAACTTCCTATAACGGTACAGATTAACACTAAGTGATTATGAAATTGACTTACCAAGCCCTAGGATTAACAAACAACACAGCCAAAGAGTTTTGCCAGCCATGCTGATACTTCAAGCACTAGCCAAGAAGTAACCTTTCAGCTCTTTATATTTATAATAAAGCGATTTTAAATGATACGCATGCGTTACTTTAAATTCAGCGACCAATCGCCGTCGGTTCACTGTGCCCCGGAATCACTTTCACCGGACTTTGAGCGGCACGTTCGCTAGATGCCGCCATCGACATCATCTTTCGCGCCTCACCATCGCAAAATTTTCAACGAAAGCGCGCGCTCCCCTTCTAGAATATATGCCCCCACACACACAGATACAGACGACAGTTTGCATCCAACAATGACTATATAAAGAAGCTTGAAAAACGGCGATAAGCATGAAAATTTATCACTATTTCTAGATATTTTAATAGATTGAAGCTGGTTCACCTTGGCTCGTTGACTAAAAAAACTAATGCACGGAACAGTGATGAATGCATGAAACCTTCCTTGACATTTCTTACCACTTACGCGACTTTCTAGAATGCAAAAATCGCTTTTATATAAATTCTCGATTTAAAATCGTAAATTGCAAAATTTTCGCGCGCGCACACATCCACATGCACACATACACACATACAATTAATAAAAAGAAAAAACAATCGTGCAGTGATATTTAACACTAAAAAAACTTTCTCTCTTGCTGCTGCGTTTATTATTAATTTTTCTAGAATAATTGATAATATGCTGATTTGTATGTGTGTGTGTGTGTGTGTGTGTGTGGATTTTTTGGGCGCATGCTAATTTTTTCTTCTTCTTCATTTTGAATATAGAAAATTAATAACCACACCTTCGCGCACAAAGAATATTGTTTAATATTTATTGCAGCATTCAGAACAATGATTCATCAACATTGATGTAACTTTTTAACCATAAATTTTATTATAATTATTTGTAAAATTGCATTTATTTACCATGCTAATGGATTCCTGTGCTCGAAGAAGAAGAAGAAGAAGAGAGACCGTTTGTTCGCTCGTCGTTCATATGTTAGTTATGTTGTAATAGCGTTCAAATATTTATTGAGGAAATGCATTTCGAAAAACGCACGTTAAGCATACTTTAAATTGTGCTTACTTTCTTATGGCACACTATACGACGCTTCTTTTCCCCGAAAACGAAAATCGTCATCATCAAACTGTAGTACTTTTACATTTTTTCAAAGTATTTCATTTTTACTTCACTGAATTTTGGGCTTCTTAATTGGATTTCCCCTTGTTTTATATGCTGAAGTTGCATTTTCTATCAGATTCTTTGCTTCCTTGGACAGCTACCTATCAATGGAGACGTAGTTCCCACTTTTGATAGCAGCCCTGGAAGTCTTCAAGCAATATGGTTTTTAGCATGTCCCTTACACTCTTTTAGATTTTTTTTGTTAAAGTCCAGAAATGATTTTCTTTGCGGATATTTTTTAGTTTAGGGAGACTGGGTAACCAGAGGAAAAATTTTGTGATGGAGAGAACAGTGGCGCTGTCATGATGGAGCATTCATTTGTCTGCTGCCCTCCTATACACCTGATTTCAGCCACTGCGACTGGTTTCTTTTCCCTAAACTAAAATATGTCCTTAATGGACATCATTTTAGGGCTTTAAAAATTCATTCAAAAGACAGACATGCTGAATATTATCATATATCGCTTGAATACTTCGAGGACTGCTACCAAAAGTGGTAACAACGTCTCCATCGATGTGTAGCTTTCCAAGTAAACTATTTTGAAAGGGGTAATATTGATGTTTATGTATTTACCTACTTACATTTTAGACATTTTATTGTTTTGTGTTTTTTTTTCTAAGTAATACTATCAAAATTATTAAATTAGGTTGAACAAACCCCAAACTTGGTAATAAATTCTGGGATAGGTATATATAGATAGATTAAATATATATAGAGAAAAAATAATGATGTAGGTTTATTAATGCAACAGATTGGCTAATAAATAGTTTGAGTTTTCCATTTTGGTATCCTAAAAATACTATCGAATGTATCAACATTTTAGATACTTTAAATAGTGAACAAATTTAAACTACCACTACACACCAACTTTTAGTACAAACAAACAGAGAAGAAATCAAATTTTACTCCTTTTCCTGGCTGCTAGGTAATACTAGAAATTTTTGTTTCTTTAGCATGCATGTCCGTGTAATTACCTATTTATTATTTATTACTCAACACTGAGGGTATAATTAAAAGCGAAATCTAGTATTTTCAAGTAGCATGTAAGTCCAAGCTTGAATGTAGGTATTTGAATCAAACAGGATCAATTTCATTTAGTGATTAATAAAAAAACTTATAGGAATCATCGTCATCAAATTGAGAAATTCACATAAACTATGGCATTTGCATAATTTTTACTTATGTTTTATTAATGAATTAGTCGAAGTGCATTCATTTGATCGGTGTGTTTTAGGCGCGATGAAATTCGAGAAAATATTTGAATATGAAATTGATTGTTTCTCCAACTTGATGGTGTAAAAACAATTAAAGCTTCTCGGCTTCCATTGAGCATCACTTAAATTTTCATGCAAATGTTTGTTTTAAACATGGAACAAATTACCGAAAAGCACTTTTCGTTTGGTGTAGGATATACGAACGTAGACAGCTTAAATCAACATCCAAAACGCCAGACAATGTAAATTTTAAATAGCATTCCAAACAAATTCATCAATAATTTATGACCGTTTAAATTTACTATTTCCTACATCGATGTCGTGCGATAGAGTATCAAATTAAGACACTTAAAACGTCATTAACGGAAGGCATTTACGCCAACCATTTATTTGAATGTCGACGTGTAGTTTATTAAATCAACTGCGGTATAACAACAACAACGTTTGGAAAAAATCAATTTATAATGCAATTAACACACAACTGAAATATTTTGTCGAAATGTAAAAGTACTAATTCATGTTTTATGTGTTTTTGATGATGACGATTTTCTCAATTTTTCTTTATAACTTCCGAATAGAAATCACAGTATTACTACTAATTTTCAAATTCTTTTAAATATTCAATTAATTTTTGATATTTAAACGAAATGAATAATTTTTAACCCTTGGCTGCACATTAATGGCTGTGATCTATGGCATGCGATTCTATGTGGATTGATATGCTTATACGGCTACACGATCATGAAGCTAGCCAACAGTATTGCTTATTGAAAAGCACATTTTTCCCCATCATGTTTACTAGCGTTGACGACGCGATGGGGCTTAGTAGTGTACTTTGTATGCGAAGCTAATAGTAAACCATTCCCTTGTCGGAGGTGCGATGTGGCGGAAATGAGCCTACTTAGAGGTAACTCGATGTACACTCTGTCAAATAAGTATCGGGAATTGTCCGATAAAACACAAAATATTTATGATTTATTCAAATGGATAATGTGGTCTTTAACGTAAGCTCTTTTTGAAATAATATAGTTGCATGAATGAATAATCCTATCGTTATAACAATTATTAAACCCATTTTCCTGAATCGAGTTTAGTACTCGTCACGAATTCTGTTTTTCATCTTTCATTGGCTGAAAACGAGTTAATTTCGGTTTTAAAGAAATAAAAATGCCAGTCCGTGTCGCATCTTATGAATATGGTGATCGTTCTATAATATTGGCTAAGTATTTAATCAGAAATACTTTATCGCGATTCTCGACCAAAAATCGATTTTGCTCAAACTCTCTACTAAGGTGTTCTTTTTGCTGCAAACCGTACGTTCGTATCTTGCATNATCTAGTTTTACAGCCGAAATTCTTCGCATTTTTTTATACATCGAAATCATATCTGGGTTTGACAATTATCATTCATTTCCAACGCCAAAAATTAAAACATTTAAAAAATAATAATTTGCGAAAAAATATATTTTTTATAAATCTTCTAAAGAAGATTATCTTGCTCAATTCAAATATTTCTTGAATTGCATTGTGATGAATATAAGCGGATCAAATGCAATTTGTCAAATTCATTAATAAAACATAAGTCGAAATTATGCAAATGCCACATTTGATGTAAATTTCTCAATATTCGGCGACGACGATTAATATCGGTGTAACTATATATAATTTTTTTTATTAAACGCCGAATGAAGTTCATCCTGTTTGATTAATGATAAAGTGATTGCAGGTGTAATCATATGGCATTTTAATCTATTACATAAGATGGTTGACACTTGCAGAATGTTTTAAGACAATACACATAACACAACACACACAGCGACGACCTTTTAAGGAAAGCCAGCGCATTCACAATAAATAAAACATGGTAGGTTAAGTCAAGAGTTTCTTAACAACAACAACGGCGAACGCGGCGAAAAAAAAACTATTTTCGCAGAAATATTGACGAGCGAGGAGAGAAGGCGGCGCACCTTATATGTGCATAAATAAATTTTATTAATTGCATTATCGTTGGTAAAACATGAAATTTTTGCTGATCAATATTCCTGATTGTTATCTATTAATAATGCTAATAATAATGTTCAAAACGCGTTTTTGTATAATATTATATTGCGTTTGAATGGGCATGGGTGTGCGTTTTCGTGTTTGTTGTTTGTTGCGTTGCGCGCGGAATGATTAACCGACGATATACAGAAAAGCATTCCTTCTTGGTAAAGTTTACAAAGATTTATTGAGATATTTCGGCATAAACAACAACAACAACAACCAGCCAGCAACAATTGGCTGTGTGTTTGTTTACACGCAGTTAATTAGGAAAAGTCACAAGCACGTATTCTGTAATAAAATATAATAAGTTAATCCAACAACGCTTCTTTCAACAGGTTGAAATTCCTTATTATATCATACACATACCAATATATAATCAGCGTCGAGTTCCTTATTGTTTTCCAGCGATTGCGGGTGTTAAGCCGAAAATTACCAACAATTTTCCAGTGTGTACGATGGTGTTTAATATAAAATAATCATGCAAGAATTGCGAATATGCCTGATGGAAAGAAGTTTTGCGATTACGTCCATGAAACTAGTGTTATTTAAATTATACACATTATATAAACCATGATTATAGCTATCTTATAAATCATACTTAGGCGATAATACACCATAATATTTACCTCTATAAGGTAATCTTTAAATGCTTTATTATAAAATGATTCATAGGTAAATTTGCAGTTAGGCGATACTTGAATGAATTAAGTAATTTTATTGAATTCTAAACAATGAAAATTGAATAAAATGAGTTGAGAAATATTACAATACCTTTTAATATAAAAATGCTAATATATTTAATAAATTTCTTAAAGCATATTCATTGGTGCAAAACGTTGTTTGTCAATGAAAGCTGTTAGAAATAAATTCAGATAAGAATGAGAATAAGAGCATGAATTGTTAAAACAGCACAAAAGCTTACTTACTTACTTTACTTACTAACTAATTTTATAGGATTTTAAACAATGAAAATTGAATAAAATAAGTTAGGAAATATTACAATATTATAAAATCTTTAATTGTCCAAAAATATTGGCTTACTGTTAATAAAATAAATTCAGATAATAACGATAAAAGTATGAATTGTTAAAAGAACATAAAATTTTACTCTATCATACTTTAAATGTTAGGAAAATATGTTACTAGTATTTCTAACATTTTTGTTTATTTTTAGTAAGTTGCTTAAAATATGCTCAACGTTGCAAAACATTATTTATCAATAAAAAATAAATTCAAGTAATAACAATAAAAGTATGAATTGTTAAAAGAACATAAAAGCCTATTCTACTCTAAATATCAGTTTAAATATATGTTACTATTAATTCGAAAATTTGTTTTTATCATTGATCAATGATCACGACCTGTTCATAGTAGACAAATCACGACATGAATTCCTTCGCATACAGAGTTTCTCAACCGGTGGTACGCACAAAGCTGGATAAAAGGAAACATAATATAAGCCGCAATCACATCACTTTTTGGTTTTATAATTTCAAATATTATTTTGTTCACTGGTTGTTAATTATTGACCTGATTGCCTTGTTATATAACTGTCACGCTGTATGATTACTTCATATACAGAATGTCACAGAATTTTGGTTATAGAAGTTGGTATAGGGGCATTGTTAGAGACTATAATTTTGTAGGAAGAAATCTATATTCCTAAATTGATATATATTTGAAAAGATTTCTATAGTTGTTGCCATCAAACACAATGCATTTTATAGGATATGTGCGTCAATTGATATCACATCAGGTAATTGAATATGATATTTATACACTATAGATAGCATACCAAATCTGTTGATTAGTACCGAAATCACTAAAAAATGATGGTGTTTGAAAGAAATAATATTTTCCGAAATACTTAAATGTAGATGTTTTTACCCTTGTGATTAACGTGATGTTACATCTATGAGCTTCTATACAATTATGGTTTACTTAGAGAGGTGATTGTATAATATGCCGAAAATGTTCATTTTTGCGCTGCATTTAGAACTAACGGTTTTAAAAAAAATCGCAAACCATGTGCTTTAAAAGAAACTTCTATGTGACTAATATCAAATGCTAAAAGGGCGAATTCATTATAAACACAAATCATTCAAAAAATGAAAAAAAAATTGCTATAGATATGTGAAAAACGCATTTACTTTCTTGCCAACCCAATAGTTTCTGAAATTCTATAGCAATCAAACAAAACTCAAAGCAAAATTTAAATTTCTGGCTTCACTTCATTCAACAAACAGTAAAATCTGAAACTTCTTCGATTTTCGCTGATTTGTTGTCATTTTCAGAAACTGTATACTTTGTGAGACACTATAAATTTATGAAGATGGATTGTTACGTGTGTCAAATTATCGTTACTATTATTTAATAACAAAGAGAGGAGTGTGAATCAAAAATAGTTAGAAACCATTGGTTTACACTAATGCTTTTTATATAACTTAATATTTTGTAACCAAAATTTTGATTCACTCTGTATATCTATAATTAATAAATAAGTAGATACTAAAATATTTTAATTAGGCAGCTATTTATTAGGTATATTTTTTAGTTGCATAATGTATATCATTAATAAAAAAAATTAATATAATTAATAAGATTTAGAACTACTGTTTTATCGTGTCTAATATAATTTGTATAGCTTACGATTAGTTTCATTTTTTTTTAATTGAGCTTCGATCATTCCTATATTAAACATTTTTTGTTACCGCAATTTACGCAATTCGCACATTAAATACGTGTGATATAATTTTGTGATTAATTTTATGATAAATTATGTGACAAAAAACGCCTATAAACTGTGTCACTCGGCAATTGAGTATAAATATTGCTTAATTTATCAATCATTTTTTTGAAACAATTAACTCTTCTAGGAATCAAGTAACATTTACAATATATTACAAAATTTTTAATCAACTTTCTAAAGTTTTTTTCGCTATATATGATGGTATTTTTTAATCGATAACAATTTTTGATTACCTATTTTTTTTAAATATTAATATTAAAACAAATAAAATGTCACCGATTGGGTTTGTTAATGTGTTGAAGTTTGCATGAATATTAATTATTTATCTACAGGCTGAAGACTTACGATCGACTTTTGTGAGCGCACACTCTTTGCCATCATCCTTGATTCATAATTATAATTAAATAATTAACACCCATTTCGCGATTTATATTGAAATTTATGCAAACATAAATTTTTATTATTATTGAAGTAAACTGCTGCGGACAACATATTAACAATAAATTTATCTCCACTCAAACTACTTTCACATAAAACTCTTTTAGCGATTTTGGTGTTTGGTATAGCGATAATGTGATTATGTTTTAATTAACACTAAACTAAATGTAAAACTTTTCTGAACATGAACAGCGAAATGCGTACAAATGCTGCCAAAAAGCAATAAAAGTTTCCATTAGGCATCAATTCGTACATCACACGTATTTAATTTTATCAAATGGAAATACGAGTAGTCAGCTGGCTGCAATTACTCATATACAGATTGCCAATAAACGATCTCTATAGGCGACAATTTCCAAGAGTGTTTTTCTACAGATGACTTGAATATACGAGTGTGTTATGGTTGTTAAGTTATTATGCCTTTATGTTGCAAAATTTATGTACTTTTTTACATTTCTAGTTTATTGCTGCTTTTTTGCAACAAAATTGTATATTTGGTTTTGATCTATAAACTAGCGGTTGTCAGCCTG